>JBBPBX010113321.1:0-10477 GCA_038048925.1 Garcialebias charrua | reverse complement strand
AGCTGCCGAAGCCTCCCTCAGTTTCCAGTAACAAACAACTCCGCTTACGCCAAAAAACAGAGCAGTTGCTACCAATATTCCAATAATCCACAAATCCTCCACGTCTTCGACACTTAAGACGGTCAGACACATGGGCTGCCACTGACCCCACGAGTCCAGCACGTATCCAGCCGCGTGTGTGTCGGAGGGACAGACAGCTTCTCCTGGCACGGTCCGCTTCGTGGAAAAAAATCTTATCCATTGAAGAAACAGCCCAATTTCCTAAGCCCTATCTCTCAGGTTGGAGGCAATGTTTTCGACATAACAGTACTTCATCTACCTAACACTCACTGATGGTGTGCCACAAGGCCCAGTCTTAGGTGTCACTATTTTTACAATTCATATAAATAATGCAGGTCATAACATTCCTGATGCATCCTTGCATCTCTATGCTGACAACACTGTTGTTATTGCTAAGCTAACACAGTTGCCAAGTTTTTCTAACTTCTACAGTTTGCATTTAATATTTGCATAATTCTGTCAGACTTATTCCATCTCAAGCTGGTGCTAAATGCTGACAAAACCAAAGGGATGTTGTTTTCCAACAGAAATTTGGTGCCAGCAACTCTTTCTACTATCTCATCCATGCATGGTGTTCCTATTGTGTTTGTAGATTCTTAAAACTACTTGGGAATTTTGATTGATACACATCTCCCTTTCAAACCACATTTTAAAAAAACTTGATAAAGAAGCCAAAATTAAAACTGGGTTTCATTTTCAGAAATAGGTCTTGCTTAACTCTAAATGCCAGAAAAGACCTTGTAACCACAACCTTCCTATCAGCCAAAGAGTATGGTGACATTGTTTATATGAATGTCTCTGCCAGCTCCTTGCAGATGTTGGATGCTACCTACCAAGGCGTGCTAAGATTCATAACTGGTTGTAACTACTGTATGTGAGAGTATGGCTTCCTACAGCTCCTGGATCCAAGATGGCCGCTAATGATCAACATCTGCATGCCATTTCACCATCAAGGATCCAGCTCTACATAAAGCTGCAGTCAAGCCCTACCCTCCGCTGGAGCATATTGCCTTCCTCATGCTAGTTTGCTTCTGGCCTGGTTAGGACAAGTAAACCTTGTCTAACTCCTGCTCTGTTTTTGTGTGAACTATAGTACCTGATCTGCTCATGCTCCTCCGTGTCTGGTATCTTAAGGGCCAGGCAAAGCTGTGCGTTTGTACAAGCGCCGCGCCACGCGCGTGTGCAGTTCACAGCAGAGCTCAGCGCGAAGCAGCGTGAAGCTCCAACGTTTTCGCTCCAAATACTTGATGTAATTTGAGCAGAAGCAGGGCAGAGCGTTTACCTACGGGACACATTGAGGTCGCTGATTGGTCATTTGCTGACATGCCTACTGATTTGATTGACAGGTTGGGTGGGAGACAAAAAGGCAGAGGGCTGTGCAGCTTTGTTCTGTGTTTATATGTTGATAAAAAGTTCTAAAGAATAAAATTATAACAGGGAGCGCTGGTCCTTCAGCCCACACAGCAGACCAGCACACCAGGAAATATTTAGAACCTGGCGCATCGACGTTGGACATGACTTTAGTTCACTTGTGACAAGTTCATTCATTCCTCCTCATCGGAGGAGGAAGCAAATGGTGACCGCTTCAAGCGATCACTTGACTTTTGGCAAAAAAACAAAAGAAAAGTCCAGTTCAGCGATGAAGAAGGGATATTTAATACATTTGTGTCTCATACAAAACAGTCCGCCACCGGGCAGTTTATTGTGAGACAACGCGCGCGCGTGAGCGGTCGTAAAATTTGAGCTTGGCGCGTTCACGCCCGAGTTCAAAGGCTTGTGCCGCGGCGCTCACACGGCGTGGCGCGGCGCTCGTCAAAACGCACAGCTCTGCCTGGCCCTTTAGACTCTCATCATCTCCTGAGTCTCCTCGCTCTCCAATCTTTTGCCTATTATCATTTCCTTTGACCATTAGATCAGGAAGCCCTCTCCACCAACCAAACCTGTAAGAAACAAACAAACTGGAATTAGAACCAAATCCTTCATTCACAGTGATCACCTACCTGATGCCTGTCCTTTCCTTCCAGGGTTCTTGTAGAAGAACAAGCTGTTGTTCCATTATCACTGTAAATAATAAGCACTGTTTAACTTTACCTTGTGGAGTGTTGCTTCGTCTCAGTCACGCACTCTCTGGGTCTCCTAAGCTTATGACAGAAATGCTCCAGCCAAAACAACATACCGAGAGCAAGATTGGGGGCGAGCAAGTTTCTCACACCCTCCCAGATAAAGCACATCGATGATCTTGAGACCAAACTGGAGAAGATCCTCTCGCAGCAGGATAACCATGCAAACATGACTGAACCGGGAGGTATGTTGTTTTCCTTAAACCAAAAGTTTTCGTTGGCTTTCCCAGCTAACTCTACTACTCAGGCCACTGTGACTCCCAGCGTTTCCTCTACAGAAGTGACATCGGCAGAACAGCCTAAGATAAACTTCAAACCCTCTGCATTTTTCTCAGGTAACCCTGATAATTTCAGGGGATTCCTACTCCAATGCAGACTCGATTTTTGTAAAGCTCCTCGAATGTATGCTTCCCATGATTCTAAGATCACATATATTATTAGTCAACTTAAAGATGAAGCCGTCAGCTAGGCAGAATCTTTTATGTCAGTACATGATACAGAATCTTTAAATTTTGATCAATTTTTAAAGGAATTTACTAAGATGTTTCATCACCCCCTACAAAAATATGAAGCCATAAAACATTTACTGGGGTTACGTCAAGTACGACAACTGGCATCCCAACACACCCTCGAGTTTTGAACCATCAATGTTAGAACCGGTTGGGGAGAGATTACATTGTTTGGTACATTTTTTAATTCCTCATCAGATGAGATCAAGGATCAGTTGGCCCTACGTAATAAACCCAAGGATCTCAACAAATTAATTTTGGTTGCTATCCGTTTAGATGAACGTTTACGGGAACGACAACGTGAAAGAAACTACAAGTCCCAGCCGCCTTCCTCTTCTGGGTTTTCCTCCAATACTGCGAACCGTGCCAACTCCAAAGCCAGGTATGATAACTACGTCACTCAGAGGTTTCACAGAGACCCAACGCAATGACGAGACTCACATACCTATAAACAAAACTGGTCTGGAGCCCATGCAGGTGGAAAGGACCCTGTTAACCACAGAAGAAAGACGGAGAAGGGTAATACTAACTCATGCATTTATTGTGGTGGACAAGGACATTTCATTGTCCGCTCCTGTTGCAGGGAAACAAAAACTCCCACCAGTAGCAAGGAGAATACTGGTGGGAACATCCACTCTTTCTTCTACCTCCCGCTTGACTTTGTCCACTGGGATTTATGTTAACCACGATTGTCTACCTGTCACAGCCCTTATTGACTCGGGAGCCGATTAAAATTTAATAATAATAATAATAATAATAATAATAATAATGAATTCAAGAAAGTTCATTCTCAATAGTCCAGGTATCAAATCCGCTCATTCTCAATCAGTTCATCTGGACAGTTTCTTTTTAGTAGAAACGTTTCACCCTCACTCCAGAGGGCTTCGTCAGTCAGAGTAGTCCCAAGCACACTGAAGTTACCCCACCAAGTAAACAACTTAAGTGGACCAACCAGTTTGCTGTAGCCAAGATGGTTTCTGGGGGCTGTCCTGTCCCTCGTCGACTCCTCCCAGGCAGGCAGACATGTCCAAAGTGGTTCAAGACAAGAAAGTTCATTCTCAATAGTCCAGGTATCAAATCCGCTCATTCTCAATCAGTTCATCTGGACAGTTTCTTTTTAGTAGAAACGTTTCACCCTCACTCCAGAGGGCTTCGTCAGTCAGAGTAGTCCCAAGCACACTGAAGTTACCCCACCAAGTAAACAACTTAAGTGGACCAACCAGTTTGCTGTAGCCAAGATGGTTTCTGGGGGCTTGTCCCTCGTCGACTCCTCCCAGGCAGGCAGACATGTCCAAAGTGGTTCAAGACAAGAAAGTTCATTCTCAATAGTCCAGGTATCAAATCCGCTCATTCTCAATCAGTTCATCTGGACAGTTTCTTTTTAGTAGAAACGTTTCACCCTCACTCCAGAGGGCTTCGTCAGTCAGAGTAGTCCCAAGCACACTGAAGTTACCCCACCAAGTAAACAACTTAAGTGGACCAACCAGTTTGCTGTAGCCAAGATGGTTTCTGGGGGCTGTCCTGTCCCTCGTCGACTCCTCCCAGGCAGGCAGACATGTCCAAAGTGGTTCAAGACAAGAAAGTTCATTCTCAATAGTCCAGGTATCAAATCCGCTCATTCTCAATCAGTTCATCTGGACAGTTTCTTTTTAGTAGAAACGTTTCACCCTCACTCCAGAGGGCTTCGTCAGTCAGAGTAGTCCCAAGCACACTGAAGTTACCCCACCAAGTAAACAACTTAAGTGGACCAACCAGTTTGCTGTAGCCAAGATGGTTTCTGGGGGCTGTCCTGTCCCTCGTCGACTCCTCCCAGGCAGGCAGACATGTCCAAAGTGGTTCAAGACAAGAAAGTTCATTCTCAATAGTCCAGGTATCAAATCCGCTCATTCTCAATCAGTTCATCTGGACAGTTTCTTTTTAGTAGAAACGTTTCACCCTCACTCCAGAGGGCTTCGTCAGTCAGAGTAGTCCCAAGCACACTGAAGTTACCCCACCAAGTAAACAACTTAAGTGGACCAACCAGTTTGCTGTAGCCAAGATGGTTTCTGGGGGCTGTCCTGTCCCTCGTCGACTCCTCCCAGGCAGGCAGACATGTCCAAAGTGGTTCAAGACAAGAAAGTTCATTCTCAATAGTCCAGGTATCAAATCCGCTCATTCTCAATCAGTTCATCTGGACAGTTTCTTTTTAGTAGAAACGTTTCACCCTCACTCCAGAGGGCTTCGTCAGTCAGAGTAGTCCCAAGCACACTGAAGTTACCCCACCAAGTAAACAACTTAAGTGGACCAACCAGTTTGCTGTAGCCAAGATGGTTTCTGGGGGCTGTCCTGTCCCTCGTCGACTCCTCCCAGGCAGGCAGACATGTCCAAAGTGGTTCAAGACAAGAAAGTTCATTCTCAATAGTCCAGGTATCAAATCCGCTCATTCTCAATCAGTTCATCTGGACAGTTTCTTTTTAGTAGAAACGTTTCACCCTCACTCCAGAGGGCTTCGTCAGTCAGAGTAGTCCCAAGCACACTGAAGTTACCCCACCAAGTAAACAACTTAAGTGGACCAACCAGTTTGCTGTAGCCAAGATGGTTTCTGGGGGCTGTCCTGTCCCTCGTCGACTCCTCCCAGGCAGGCAGACATGTCCAAAGTGGTTCAAGACAAGAAAGTTCATTCTCAATAGTCCAGGTATCAAATCCGCTCATTCTCAATCAGTTCATCTGGACAGTTTCTTTTTAGTAGAAACGTTTCACCCTCACTCCAGAGGGCTTCGTCAGTCAGAGTAGTCCCAAGCACACTGAAGTTACTCCACCAAGTATGATGAATTCAATTTATAACGCACTTTTCATTAATGAAAATCTCAAAGTGCAGGGATCTCACTGATAAACTCTCCATCCCTACTCAGGTTTTGCCTCACCCTCTGGCAATCGCTGGTATTACCGGACTCAAGCTCACCCAGATCCAACACAAGACTGTGGGTATTCATTTGATCTATTCAAGAAACTATCACAAGGTCAGTGATTTTTTTTTTTTATATTTGACTTTCCAGAGACTCAATTAATTATTGGGTTCCACTGGCTCCAAAAACACAACCCTAAAGCCCCCAGTATATGCGTTGGGCCGAGCGCCACTGCACGCCGTGTGAGCGCCGTGGCACAAGCCTTTGAACACGAGCGTGAACGCGCCAAGCTCAAATTTTACGACCGCTTACGCGCGCACGTTCACTGGACAAAAAAGGCCTAATATCCGGGGGGATACAACAGTATGCAAGTTTACGTATCTGCCACATATCCGATATGTTTCCGGTACTATACGGGGAGATCTCATCTTTAACAGATCTTAGTACAGGATATCCCACGCATACCCATCTGTGATAGATCCTAGCACTGGATATTTTCTGGATCCTCATACATGATAAATCCTAGTATAGGATATTTTCGGGATACACATCTGCGATAGATCCTAGTATAGAATATTTTATGCATACCCATACTTGAGAGATCCTAGTATTGGATATTTTCTGGATACCCATATGAGAAAGATCCTACTACTGCATATTTTCCAGATACATATCTGTGATAGATCCTAGTATTGGATATTTTCTGGATACCCATACATAATAAATCCTAGCATTGGATATTTCCGGATACAAATCTGTGACAGATCCTAGTATTGGATAGTCTTTGGATACACATCTGTGATAGATCCTAGTATTGGATATTTTCCAGATACCCATACACAAAAAATCCTACCATTGGATATTTGCCGGATACACATCTGTGACAGATCTTAGTATTGGATATTTTCTGGATACCCATAGATAATAAATCCTAGTATTAGATATTTTCCGAATACACATCTGACAGATCCACATATTGGATATTTTCCAGATATCCATACATAATAAATCCTAGCATTGGATATTTGCCGGATACACATCTGTGACAGATCTTAGTATTAGATATTTTCCGGGTACCCATACATAATAAATCCTAGTATTAGATATTGTCCGTATACACATCTGACAGATCCTCATATTGGATATTTTCCGGATACCCATACATAATAAATCCTATCATTGGATATTTGCCGGATATACATCTGTGACAGATCCTAGTATTGGATATTTTCCGGATACCCATACATAATAAATCCTAGTATTAGATATTTTCCGGATACACATCTGACAGATCCACATATTGGATATTTTCCGGATATCCATACTAGTAAATCCTAGTATTGGATATTTTCCGGATACACATCTGTGATAGATCCTAGTATTAGATATTTTCTGGATACCCATACATAATAAATCCTAGTATTGGATATTTTCCAGATACACATCTGACAGATCCTCATATTGGATATTTTCTGGATACCTATACATAATAAATCCTATCATTGGATATTTTCCGGATACATATCTGTGATAGATCCCAGTATTGGATATTTTCTGGATACACATCTGACAGATCCTTATATTGGATATTTTTTGGATACCCATACATAATAAATCCTAGCATTGGATATTTTCCGGATACACATCTGTGATAGATCCTAGTATTGGATATCTTCTGGATACCCATACATAATAAATCCTAGTATTGGATATTTTCCAGATACCCATACATGAAAAATCCTAGTATAGGATATTGTCTGGATATGTATATTTAACTGTACACTTGCATATTGTGTGTGTGTGTGTGTGTGTGTGTGTGTGTGTATGTGTGTGTGTGTGTGTGTGCAAGGGGTTATGGAGAACAAGATCTGTGAGTTTGGTGGTCCTATCACTGCGTTTAGTTGGAAATCCTAACCCCAATTTGTTAAAATACAAATACCCATAATTCATAGGGAGAACGTAGGACGGACAGGAATCTCATAAATTGCGGTCAGGGAGTTATGGAGAACAAGATCTGTGAGTTTGGTGGTCCTATCACTGCGTTTAGGTGGAAATCCTAACCCCAATTTGTCCAAATACAAATACCCATAATTCATAGGTAAAACGTAGGGCAGACACGAATCTCACAGATTGCGGTCAGGATTGTCGTGGAGAACAGGATCTGTGAGTTTGGTGGTCCTATCACTGCGTTTAGTTGGAAATCCTAACCCCAATTGGTCAAAATACCATAATCCAAAAGAAAAGTTTTGGGAAAGTGTTGAAAGTTCCGATCAGCTCTGCGAGGTGCTGGCCAATATCTTTAACACCTCACTTGCCCTGTAGACAGATCCCGTCTGCCTGAAGACCACACCACCATCATCCCAGTCCAAAAAAGCTCTACAGTGACTGCTCTGAATGACTGTTGGCCAGTGGCCCTCACCCGATAGTCGCTAAATGCTTCGAAAAACTGGTCATGACCCACATCAAAACAACCATCATCAACAAGGACCCTCACCAGTATGCATACTGTGAGAACCAATCAACAGAGGATGCCATCTCCTCTGTGGTCCACACTGCTCTCACCCACCTGGAACAGAAGGACTCATACACCCATATGCTCTTTGTGGACTTCACATCTGCCTTCAAAATCATGATCCCCCAAACCCTGATGGACAAATTACTCACACTAGGACTAAGCCCCTCCATTTGCAACTGGTTCCTTGACTTCTTAACTAACAGACTTCAGTCAGTGATGATCCACAACTTCTCCTCTTCCACCATAACCCTCAGCACTGGCTCTCCTCAAGGATGTGTGTTGAGCCCTCTCCTGTTCACTCTGCTCACATATGATTGTGCAGATACCCATCCAGGTTGTCATAAAGTTTGCAGCTGATACAGCTGTGGTGGGATGCATCACAAACTATGATGAGTCCAGCTACAAGCAGGAGGTGGAACACCTGGAGAGCTGGTGCAAAGCCTGATCAAGAAAGTTCATCAGAGACTCTACTTCCTCAGGCGGCTGAGACGAGCTGGTCTGAGAAGCTCAGTCCTCACCTCCTTCTACAGGTGTGCAGTGGAGAGCATCCTGTGCTCCAGCATCAACGTGTGGCATAGAGGCTGCACAGCTGCAGAAAGAAAAGCTTTACAGAGAGTGGTGAAGGCTGCACAGAAGATGTTGGAGTCAGTCTCCCCACCATCACAGACATTTACACCTCCAGATGCAGGAAGAGAGCCACCTGCATCATGAAGGACCACACTCACCCAGCACACACACTTTTTGCCCCACTCCCCTCAGGAAGGATGTTGAGGAGCATTAAGTGTAGAACCACTAGACTGAGGAACAGCTTCTACCCTGAGGCTGTTAGACTCATGAATATCTAACCAGAATGGTCACTGTGAAATATCACATCATATTGCTGCTGATCTGTTTCATGTTGCTGCTGATCTGTTTCATGTTGCTGCTGATCTGTTCATGTTGCTGCTGATCTGTTTCATGTTGCTGCTGATCTGTTCATGTTGCTGCTGATCTGTTTCATGTTGCTGATCTGTTCATGTTGCTGCTGATCTGTTTCATGTTGCTGCTGATCTGTTCATGTTGCTGCTGATCTGTTTCATGTTGCTGCTGATCTGTTCATGTTGCTGCTGATCTGTTTCATGTTGCTGATCTGTTCATGTTGCTGCTGATCTGTTACATGTTGCTGATCTGTTCATGTTGCTGCTGATCTGTTACATGTTGCTGATCTGTTCATGTTGCTGCTGATCTGTTTCATGTTGCTGCTGATCTGTTTCATGTTGCTAATCTGTTTCATGTTGCTGCTGATCTGTTTCATGTTGCTGATCTGTTTCATGTTGCTAATCTGTTCATGTTGCTGTTGATCTGTTTCATGTTACTGCTGATCTGTTTCATGTTGCTGATCTGTTTCATGTTGCTGCTGATCTGTAACATGTTGCTGCTAATCTGTTCATGTTGCTATTGATCTGTTTCATGTTGCTGATCTGTTTTGTGTTCATCTGCTCATGCAAACTCATGCTCACGCTGCTCGTTGGAGTATAATGTTATTCTATATATTAGTGCTTAGTGTATTTTTAGTTGGCGTTTTTCTTAGGCCCTGTTTACACGGACACTGTGTGGGGGAAACGCAACTTTTGGGTATGTTAATTAGGTTGAAAGTTTTGCGTTGACATGGGCGAATTCTGTGGATACGACTCTCTCCCCCATCCACCCCCGTACTCATGAATTTACTGTAGTTACCATGCTGGGCCATTAGATGGCGCTGTGATTTTTGGAACCTTCACTACTGCGCATGCGTGCCACTGCTGCCTGATGTAAACAGAGCAGACGAGGCAGCCTGTTTTCCTCTCTGGCTAAAAGTTCAGCTACTACAAGTTGTTGTCAACAAGTTAACAACAAGTTAAAGCTGGAATTTGGATAAGAGTCAACAGATTTGACACCAAGTGGGGCCGCTTCATCTAGCAAGCTGCACACCAGTTGCTGACTGGACCGGAACCGAGTCAACATGTCTGACTTTAGTCCGTGAGAATCAGCTGATTTACAGCAGCGCTACAAGGTAAACCATGTTCTTAATAATCTTTCCTTGTGTTTAGTTCGATCACAGAACAACCAACTGAGGTTTTATTTTTATTTTTTTCCTGCGAGGTCGAAGCTGTTCCACGAAGCGGACCGGCGGTTCGGATGTGGGTCCAGTTTCCACCAGGATGAAAACAACAGAGTCCAGTTCATTAAAGTTCGGTTAACGTGTTTTTAAAAGTGTTCAATTTAATTCTCAGTGTTTGTGACATGAGTTTGTGGTGTTGAATAAATAAATAAATTAAAAATCAACCTGGTGTCTTCATTTTCAGCAGCATGTTAGGCATGACGTAACGAGTCCAGATAGCTTCATTTAGCTCAGATAAATGTAAATAT
>JBBPBX010113320.1:0-10477 GCA_038048925.1 Garcialebias charrua | reverse complement strand
ACATTCACTAATAATCACCCGTTACGTGCACTAATAATCACATTCACTAATAATCACCTGTTACATTCACTAATAATCACATTCACTAATAATCACCCGTTATGTGCACTAATAATCACATTCACTAATAATCACCCGTTATGTGCACTAATAATCACATTCACTAATAATCACCCGTTACATTCACTAATAATCACCCGTTACGTGCACTAATAATCACATTCACTAATAATCACCCGTTACGTGCACTAATAACCACATTCACTAATAATCACCCGTTACGTGCACTAATAACCACATTCACTAATAATCACCCGTTACGTGCACTAATAATCACCCGTTACATTCACTAATAATCACCCGTTACATTCACTAATAATCACCCGTTACGTGCACTAATAATCACATTCACTAATAATCACCTGTTATGTGCACTAATAATCACCCGTTATGGGCACTAATAATCACATTCACTAATAATCACCCGTTATGTGCACTAATAATCACATTCACTAATAATCACCCGTTATGTGCACTATAATAATCACATTCACTAATAATCACCCGTTACATTCACTAATAATCACATTCACTAATAATCACATTCACTAATAATCACCCGTTATGTGCACTAATAATCACATTCACTAATAATTACCCGTTATGTGCACTAATAATCACCCGTTACGTGCACTAATAATCACATTCACTAATAATCACCCGTTACGTGCACTAATATTCACCTGTTACGTGCACTAATAATCACCTGTTACATTCACTAATAATCACCCGTTATGTGCACTAATAATCACATTCACTAATAATCACCAGTTCCATTCACTAATAATCACATTCACTAATAATCACATTCACTAATAATCACCTGTTATGTGCACTAATAATCACATTCACTAATAATCACCCGTTATGTGCACTAATAATCACATTCACTAATAATCACATTCACTAATAATCACCCGTTACATTCACTAATAATCACATTCACTAATAATCACCTGTTATGTGCACTAATAATCACATTCACTAATAATCACCCGTTACATTCACTAATAATCACCCATTACATTCACTAATAATCACCCGTTACATTCATTAATAATCACCCGTTACGTGCACTAATAATCACATTCACTAATAATCACCCATTATGTGCACTAATAATCACATTCACTAATAATCACATTCACTAATAATCACCCGTTATGTGCACTAATAATCAGCAAAGGTCAAAGGAAAAGTTTACAAGACAGTGGTGAGACCAGCAATGTTGTATGGTCTGGAGACAGAGACATTGACAAAAAGACAGGAGACAGAACTGGAAGTGTCAGAAATGAAGATGTTGAGGTTCTCCTTAGGAGTGACAAGGATGGATAAGATCAGGAATGAGATCATCAGAGGTACAGCACATGTTGAACAACTGGGAGATAAAGTTAGGGAGGACACACTGAGATGGTTTGGACATGTCCAGAGGAGGGACAGTGGGTATATTGGTAGAAGGATGTTAGAAATGCAGCTGCCAGGAAAAAGACACAGAGGAAGGCCAAAGAGGAGATATATGGATGCAGTTAGAGAGGACATGAAGGTAGTTGGAGTGAGGACAGAGTGAGGTGGAGGAGGATGACTCACTGTGGCGACCCCTGAAAAGGGAAAAGCCGAAAGAAGAAGATGTGCACTAATAATCACATTCACTAATAATCACCCGTTATGTGCACTAATAATCACATTCACTAATAATCACATTCACTAATAATCACCCGTTATGTGCACTAATAATCACATTCACTAATAATCACATTCACTAATAATCACCCGTTATGTGCACTAATAATCACATTCACTAATAATCACCCGTTATGTGCACTAATAATCACATTCACTAATAATCACACGTTACATTCACTAATAATCACATTTATTAATAATCACCCGTTATGTGCACTAATAATCACATTCACTAATAATCACATTCACTAATAATCACCCGTTATGTGCACTAATAATCACATTCACTAATAATCACCCGTTATGTGCACTAATAATCACATTCACTAATAATCACACGTTACATTCACTAATAATCACATTTATTAATAATCACCCGTTATGTGCACTAATAATCACATTCACTAATAATCACATTCACTAATAATCACCCGTTACATTCACTAATAATCACCCGTTACATTCACTAATAATCACCCGTTACATTCACTAATAATCACCCGTTACGTGCACTAATAATCACATTCACTAATAATCACCCGTTATGTGCACTAATAATCACATTCACTAATAATCACCCGTTATGTGCACTAATAATCACATTCACTAATAATCACCCGTTATGTGCACTAATAATCACATTCACTAATAATCACCTGTTACATTCACTAATAATCACCCGTTACGTGCACTAATAACCACATTCACTAATAATCACCCGTTACGTGCACTAATAACCACATTCACTAATAATCACCCGTTACGTGCACTAATAATCACCCGTTACATTCACTAATAATCACCCGTTACATTCACTAATAATCACCCGTTACATTCACTAATAATCACCCGTTACGTGCACTAATAATCACATTCACTAATAATCACCTGTTATGTGCATTAATAATCACCCGTTATGGGCACTAATAATCACATTCACTAATAATCACCCGTTATGGGCACTAATAATCACATTCACTAATAATCACCCGTTATGTGCACTAATAATCACATTCACTAATAATCACCCGTTATGTGCACTAATAATCACATTCGCTAATAATCACATTCACTAATAATCAACCGTTACATTCACTAATAATCACATTCACAAATAATCACATTCACTAATAATCACCCGTTATGTGCACTAATAATCACATTCACTAATAATCACCCGTTACGTGCACTAATAATCACCCATTACGTGCACTAATAATCACCCGTTACATTCACTAATAATCACCCGTTATGTGCACTAATAATCACATTCACTAATAATCACCCGTTACATTCACTAATAATTAGGGGTGTAACGATACACAAAACTCACGAGACGAGACGAGAAAATCACAGATCTCGCGAGAACGAGACGAGATTTTAACATTAGTTAAAGAAAACTTCAAATATCGGTTTTATGCCGCAAAAAGGCTTTTATTCTGTTTTAACATGTATTACAAACCCAACTGATGTCTTCATTTTACTGATTGAATCTCCTTAGACCTTAGAACGTTCAACTTTGTTAAAAAAATAGATATTCACGCAGGACTTTCCAAAAATTGAACATAAATATCCGCATCAGCGCTGAATCTGCAGCCGTCACTCACCAGTGTTGCCAGATTGGGCGGTTCACCGCGATTTTCCTTCTGACTTTTGCGGGTAAAGAGTGCTTTGGGTGGGTGGGACTCTATCTGGCAACACCGGTCACACCGGTGTTTACACGCGTGTCTTTACATTCGGGGCAGCGTCGGCAGCGCCGGGACCCTCCATCAATGTAGAGGCGTCTGCGGCACCGGGACCCTCCATCAGTAGTTGGGGCGTCTTCTATAGCAACTTCATCCGGCGAAGCCATGCTGTCCGTGACGCTGACTTGCTAGGGGCTCTGCTAGCGCTAGCATTAGCATCTCGCGAGACAACGTTACCTCTCAACGAGAGATATCGCGAGAGTTTAATATCGCGAGATCTCGTACAACGAGATCTCGTTACATGCCTACTAATAATCACATTCACTAATAATCACATTCACTAATAATCACCTGTTATGTGCACTAATAATCACATTCACTAATAATCACCCGTTATGTGAATAATAATAATAATAATAATAATAATAATAAATTAAATTTATACCGCACTTTTCATTAATAAAAATCTCAAAGTGCTAATTAATAAAAATCTCAAAGTGCTAATGTGCACTAATAATCACATTCACTAATAATCACATTCACTAATAATCACCCGTTACATTCACTAATAATCACATTCACTAATAATCACCCGTTATGTGCACTAATAATCACATTCACTAATAATCACATTCACTAATAATCACCCGTTACATTCACTAATAATCACCCGTTACATTCACTAATAATCACCCATTACATTCACTAATAATCACCCGTTACGTGCACTAATAATCACATTCACTAATAATCACCCATTATGTGCACTAATAATCACATTCACTAATAATCACATTCACTAATAATCACCCGTTATGTGCACTAATAATCAGCAAAGGTCAAAGGAAAAGTTTACAAGACAGTGGTGAGACCAGCAATGTTGTATGGTCTGGAGACAGTGTCATTGACAAAAAGACAGGAGACAGAACTGGAAGTGTCAGAAATGAAGATGTTGAGGTTCTCCTTAGGAGTGACAAGGATGGATAAGATCAGGAATGAGATCATCAGAGGTACAGCACATGTTGAACAACTGGGAGATAAAGTTAGGGAGGCCAGACTGAGATGGTTTGGACATGTCCAGAGGAGGGACAGTGGGTATATTGGTAGAAGGATGTTAGAAATGCAGCTGCCAGGAAAAAGACACAGAGGAAGGCCAAAGAGGAGATATATGGATGCAGTTAGAGAGGACATGAAGGTAGTTGGAGTGAGGACAGAGGATGCAGAGGACAGAGTGAGGTGGAGGAGGATGACTCGCTGTGGCGACCCCTGAAAAGGGAAAAGCCGAAAGAAGAAGAAGAAGATGTGCACTAATAATCACATTCACTAATAATCACCCGTTATGTGCACTAATAATCACATTCACTAATAATCACCCGTTACATTCACTAATAATCACCCGTTACGTGCACTAATAATCACATTCACTAATAATCACCCGTTACGTGCACTAATAACCACATCACATAATCACCCGTTACGTGCACTAATAATCACCCGTTACGTGCACTAATAATCACCCGTTATGTGCACTAATAATCACCCGTTACGTGCACTAATAATCACCCGTTATGTGCACTAATAATCACCGTTACGTGCACTAATAATCACCCGTTATGTGCACTAATAATCACATTCACTAATAATCACATTCACTAATAATCACCCGTTACGTGCACTAATAATCACCTGTTATGTGCACTAATAATCATCCATTACGTGCACTAATAATCACCCGTTATGTGCACTAATAGACACTGCAGGAATTCAAAAGTCGCCGAGCTGCTCTGTGGATCAGCGTGACGTTTTAAATGGTGTTGTGCTCCATGTGTCTCAGGGCTCAGGACAGTTCGGTTCCTTAATGAACTTATGGCACAAGACGGCTGTTTTGGTGGCTTAGTAGAAGACGAAGGATCAGGGATGAATCACTCGTCCAGTGGAAGGATCAGGGATGAATCACTCGTCCAGTTGAAGGATCAGGGATGAATCACTCGTCCACCAGAGTTCAGGACCTCTGTACGAGTTGGTTTGATCAGCTTCCAGGAAGCTGTGGTGATTTGAGCCACTCAGCTGTTGCACGAGATGTTGTGACCACACACCAACAGGTCTTTGGAGTTGTGTCGTGTTTTTTCATAAGTTCAGTCGTACGCTCTCAGAGACTGAGTCAATCTGTCCACGTGGGTCCTTCACAGTCTTCAGGAGCCCCCAGACTT
Source organism: Garcialebias charrua (assembly GCA_038048925.1). NCBI lineage: Eukaryota > Metazoa > Chordata > Actinopteri > Cyprinodontiformes > Rivulidae > Garcialebias > Garcialebias charrua. The sequence goes on along the minus strand of JBBPBX010113320.1, from coordinate 4,839 downwards.
GGATGCTCCTGGACTGCCCCTCTCTGATCTCTCATTGATCCAGACCGGTGCAGAGGACGTCTCATCCTGAACATAAACCTCTAGCAGTCTGCCCCGCAGCGACCAGGCAGCCAATCAGATCGCTCGCTGTGTCAACCCTCATGCAAGGCCGGGACACAAAGAAATTACCGCCCTGCATATTCATCGCATTCCCCACGAGACTGGATTTAACTGAATATGTAGGAGGACGGGGGAGGGAGGGGGGCAGGCTCGTTGCTCGTGGAAGCACGGCCCCGTCGCCGCAGCTCTCTGTGGCCAAACAACTGACCCAGAACTGGCATCTCCCGGGTCCAACCGGTCCTCTAGAGCCGGATCTGCAGAGCGACGATAACAGAGGAGTCCAGACGACGACGGAGCGCATTCTCAGCTGATTGGCTGTTTGCCGCCACGTTAACAGAAGGAGAACCAAAGGATGAGGAGCGGACTCAGTGGTCCTCACAGGACGGTGCTTCAGTGGAGTGATGGCAGCCGTTAACGAGGAGTGAGCCCTCCCTCCACTAATACGTGCACAGAAGGCCACTCCAATCAGTCAGGCTCCAGGCAGGGAGGGGGCGGCGGTGGAGGGTCCTTCTGGGACTCGAGATGCATTTGTGAAGAACTGGACAACCAAGTGGCACGAGGAGGTGTTCTGAGAATGTTCTGAGAGCTTCTCGTGTGGAAGGAGGAGGGAGGGGTGCACTCGTCCCACCTTCCATTCGACAGGGTCTGAGTTCTCAGAGGGAGGGGGACAGGACGGTCCCGTCCTCTCGACCACCTTTCATGTGCGCTGTTCAGCAACAGATCAGGGCTTTCTTCATAAAAGCACCTGAGCAGGTGAGTGACAGGTCCATAACTAGACTGAAGCATGAAAACCATCAAAAGTACAAGGTTAAAGGTCGACGTGTAAATCTGACGAGACTGGATGGACTTACATCTGCCTGGACCTGATGGACCAGAACCCGTTAACCACAGGATCCAGGACTGGTTTTACATTAAATCCAGTACTGGTTTTATATCAAACAGAACCATTGAATCCAGGACTGGTTTTACATTGAATCCAGTACTGGTTTTATATCAAACAGAACCATTGAATCCAGGACTGGTTTTACATTGAATCCAGTACTGGTTTTATATTAAACAGAACCATTGAATCCAGGACTGGTTTTACATTAAATCCAGTACTGGTTTTACATTAAACAGAACCATTGAATCCAGGACTGGTTTTACATTAAATCCAGTACTGGTTTTATATCAAACAGAACCATTGAATCCAGGACTGGTTTTACTGAGGCGCCCCCTGTCCACACCAGACTCTGGTGTAGCTGAAGACTACAGGGATCCTGCAGGAGTCTCACGTAGAGACAATCCGCCCCAGTCCCTTTGGTTATAGATTTAAAGTATTAAGGACAATTAATAATCTGTCCATTTTTAAAGAAATATTCAACATTTGAGCTCTTTAACGTGATTTTTTGATTGACCCGTCGACTCTTTTCTGTCGTGTTCAGACACGTTTTTGTTGGACCTGAATCGGACTTGGTCCACGCTGATCTTACCTGGACTTCAGACTGAACAGAGTTCATTCATCCAACCTTTCATTCTGCAGGTGAGTCTCACTGAGCCTCGACTCATTTACAACAGAGACCTGAGTAAATGATGAACAGATGAGGTTCAGACGATCATAAAAACATCAAATGAAAAGTAAATAGAAGAAATGAACTAACATAAAAACAGCTACATTTAGTTGCTACTTCCTGCTGTGTGAAAGTCACTGCTGAATATTTTCACATCTAACGTCTCTTGTAGACTGTTTGCTGCAATCAAGGTTAGAACAGACGTATCTGGTCCTGGTCCCAGAGGACCATTGTCCTCCATGTTTTCTCTGAACACACCTGATCTGGATCAACGGCCGAATAAGCAGAGCATGAAGAGGTGGGTCAACCATTGGATCAGCTGCGTTGGAGCGGGTAAACATCTAAACCATGCAGGATGGTGGCCCTCCAGGACCAGGACTGGGCCCCCTAATCCAGGATGTTGTTATATCTCATATGAGGACATCATTACCTGCAGTGTTCCTTCAGTGAGGACTGAACTTGGAAAAAGGGCCTTCTCCTTCTCTGCTCCTGTTTCCTGGAATATCTTGTAAAAAGATCTGAAGCTCTCGACCTTGACCTCTCTAAGTGACTTCAAACATCTGTTAAGCAGACACGTTCCTGTTTTTAAGTTTTCTACATCGCCTTATGATCCAGCTGTTTCTGTTGGTTTCATTAAAACCATTTTCTTTCTCTTGTTCTTCTCATTTTATGTTTTTTTATGATTGTCCACTGTTGTCATCGTCCTTTGTTGAAACCAGGTCTGTCTTGTAAATGAGTCCCAGAGGCTCAATGGGACTAACGTGTAGAACTAAAGGTTGAGTGGTTGAACGATGGATTGGATGGTTGGTGGTAGGAATGTGCGATTATGGCATTAAATTCATATCACGATATGTATTGTGAAGGGTGGCGATAACGATATATATCGCAATATGTTTTTGGTATAAAACTTGCAATATGAATGAAAAAAAAGAGCATATGGTGTCCTTTTGCCATAATTTATTTTGAAAACTGCTATACCACAAAATAATCTCTATTAAGAAAATTTCACTACTAGGTCCAGAGAGTTTTTAAATAATTAACAACTCAAGCATTAGGCTTCTTTCTTGTAGTGCAAAACAGTGCAAAATATATCTTGTGTAGTTTTATCCATAAGTTTTAAACTAAAGAATATGTTGTTAACTCGTAACAGTTTCAAATATTGTCACTTAAGAAATGAACAGCATTTTACACTGAAAACACTTCACCCTCCAACCCTCTAGAGGGCGTCACCTTCAGCTTTAAGGAGATCTGACAAGGCAACCAGAAGAAAAAGAAGAACCAGTTTCCTCTGTGGCTTTGACCAGAGGGTCTCGCAATAAAATCACACAACGCAGCGTTCTGTTCACAGATCAGAGGGCAGCTTTCTCTAAAGATGACCAACGCTAATACTTTAACTTTACACACACAAAAAAAACTTTCAACAGAATGCAGCGTTTTGCGCATGCGTCCGAATATGGCAACACTACGGCAAGCCGGATGTAGTTAGCTTATAGCTTTGCTACTTAGCACTCGAAGAAAATACTTTGACACCACTTATGCACAGTTTTAAACTAAAAAAAGTAAAGATAAAATCTGACAACTGTGATTTTCTGCGGTTAGGCGGTAGAAGACAGATCTCTATCGTAGGCTAAATGTCTATCGTTTCTACCGTGTACCGTTTATATCGCACATTCCTAGTTGGTGGTATATTGAGATATTAATTGTGTCAACCAGAGATGCACACCTGTGGTTTGTTCATCTCTGGGTTTCAGGTTTTTGTTGCCTTGTTACAGCAGGTGCACCCACATTCTCACAGTCCCTGCTCAAACGCGCACGTTTGAATTAAAACCTGATTAAGACATTTATTTATTTATATATTTTCTAAATTGCTTTTCTACTGTCCTGGGCTTACATCTGCCCTGGATGCTGAGAGGTTTAGGGAGACCTTAATCTTCACATATAAGGACTTAATTGTCAGGATTTCAGATTCTAATGGGAATTATAATTAGCACCTTGATAACTCTGTGGGAAACTGAAAATGTCAACCAGTTAGTTCTGCTAAAAACACCTCGATAGGCAATAAGACGTGTTCTTCCCTGCGCCAGGTGTTTAATGAGAGTAATCAAGAACAAAGACATCGTGCCTTCTGCCCCGTTTCCCTCTCTTCTTGACCAGTTTGATTTAAATCTAAACTGGCAGCTCCACTGGAAAAAGACTCTGCAAAACCACCACAGCAGCAAGAGTTTGGTGGAGAGGAAGGATGCCGAGTTTTATTAGGCGTTGGTGTTTCTGTTCGTTTCCCCTGACTGGTTTCCAGACTGTCAGCCGAGGCAGGAGGAAGTGAGATGGATGGGCGACGGGAAGCAAACGGCTCCTGAGCCGGAGGAGGTGAGGACAACCGTCTCCCACAGGGGGGGAGAGAAACACACCACCGCTGTTCTTCAGGTTTTTCTCTCTTACAAGATCAACGACGACGAAACAGGAAGGAAAGAAACTTTAATTGATCCCACAAAGAGGAAGGAAATGGTAAATGGAGCTTACTTATATAGCGCCTTCCAGCCCCCTATGAGGGGCCCCAAAGCGCTTTACAGACCAGCCATCCACCCATTCATACACCGGTAGCGGCAGACTGTCATGCAAGGCGCCATCCAGTCCTACCGGGAGCAACTCGGGGTTAAGTGTCTTGCCCAGGGACACAACGACACATGGTGTGGGAACTCTGGATTCGAACCTCCAACCTTGCGATCGGGGGAGGACTGCCATTAGCACTACGCCACGTGCACGTCGTCTGTTTGTAATAAATGTTACCAGGAAGGAATATTTAGACGTCTGCAGTGAACAGTCAAAGATTCAAAGTGACACGAGAAAACAAGATGTCCGCCCGTCTCTGAGGGGTTTGGACAAAGTGGAAAGTGTTCAGGGTCAGTCTCCTGCATGATGCTGCCACCACCATGCATCACTGAAGAGTGGCGTTAAGTTTAAGGTGACTATGATGACTGGAGTCTTTTCTGACTTTAGCCCAATGAGCACTGGAGATCAACACGGCTAGCAATGGATATGTCCAGGCCTGTACCATGAACATCATCCACAGGAATGGCCGGGTCTAAAGTGTCCCAGCAGAACACTGCCCCCAACAGATGCCTCTTTCTGGCAACACATCATGTTGCCATGTTTTGCCCAGGTGATAGACCCCCCCCCAGACTTAGTCATC
>JBBPBX010113319.1:0-10477 GCA_038048925.1 Garcialebias charrua | reverse complement strand
AACATGAGTGTTTGCATATCGAACCAGAGCTGCTGGATGATTTTCTGTCTGCATGGCTCTATAATTTCAGCTCGTTTCATTCATCCTCCACGCAGACATATGTGGTCATATTTTCAACACATTTGAGAGTTCAGGCTGCAGCTTCGGGAGTGTGGGAAGTGGCAGAGGAAAATCACACAATGACTTTCTGTGCTTGCACAGCCATTCGGTGGTGTGTTTGTTATCGTTGTTGTGGCCCGTCTCTCAGTATGCAGCTTGTGTTACGGTGCAGTGGCGAGTGAGGAGGGGCCGGCATGAGCTGGGGCCTCCTCCCAAATGAGCGCTGTGCTGGACCCCAAGGTCTGTCTTTGTGACGTTTCCCTAATCTGTGGCTGTTTAACTCTGGCTGTGCTTGAGTAATTAAGCAGATAATCTTCAATTAAACTAAGCTCGACCCCACAGCCCCCCCAACCTGAGACAGATGGGCTGGAAGCACACAGCTCTTGGTTCCCATGACAAATGGTCCATTCCTCCGACACGCTGCCAGAGTGCTTTCGAGTTATGATGGGAGAATTGATCCTCCTCCGCATTCGTTACTGGACTTCTCTGTTACCATATTGTCACGTTTCGGTTTTACTCACTGTGTGTTAAACAATGGAGCAATAAACTGTAGCACATTATCTGCACGTTTGTTATTGTTGTCTGTAGGATTGTGGTTATTTGTAAATGCATATAAATATGTAGTTGTTGTTATATTCTGTACGAAAGAAGTGTGACTTTTCTTCAAACATGACAGAATGAGAATGAGCACTAGTTAAAAGATGAATGAAAGTTGTTTAATAAAACCACATTTTAAATTATCCAAGTTTGTCAGCCAAGCAACTGTTTTTTTCATAAGTTGATCATAAAAATAATGAAAAAATGTCAAATTTATATTCCTGATTTCAGAACAAAATCATGTTGAAGTGATTTTTGCTCAGACCTAAAAACTTTGAGTGTCAAAAAGGGCATTTAATACAACCCTTTCACCCGCTAACATGAGGTTTTTTCTGCCTTTAATTTAAAGCCAGACGTATGACAAAGCATCAGAAAGTCTTTACCAAACTGCCCAGGATCAATATTTAATAAGGTGATCATCATTGCTCTGCTTACTCTTTAAGCCTTCTTCATATTAACTGGCAGCTGCATTAAAAAGTCACATCAGGCAGAGTGTCCTGGGGCTCGACCCTGATTCAAAACAAGTCACGTGATGCTCATTAAAGAGGTATTAAGACTGCATGTCGTGAATTAAAAGCCGAAATGAGATTAAGCATGTTGGGCCCCAGTTTTGGGTGTGTTGGCCTCCACCTTAATGCCAATGGATTCAATATTTCACATTTGAAAAAGTTATTTTATTAACAACATTTTGACTTGTAAATTAAATTAATCATGTTTTACTCAAAGCACAGATTCAAATTTGCAAACCTAAAGGACAATACTACCGGAAACTTTGTAATTTTGCTGTTTACCATGAAATAGATTAAATACTTTAAAGAGTGCAACTCAGAATGAAAAATAACAGCCTGTGTGTTTTAAATGAGAATATTCCTTATTTTCTTTCAGCTTTATGTTAGCAAAAAGTGGAAAATCTTAATAGCAGTGTTTTGGGCACAACACTAATAATAACGCTGATTTATTTTTCTTTTGTGTATTGAGATGGGGAAAAAAACCTTGAATGACCAAGACAAACACAGATAAATATTTAAATATTGGGGTTCCCTCATAACCAAACTGGGACACATATGATTGAGGTTAGGAAATTTTTAAGTCAATTCTACTGTATGTCACGTACAAATTACAACACTAAAACAGGATGTTTTTAGTTGCCTATTTGAACAGAGTTTGTAAAAAATCTTCATTTTTCGATTCAATTCAATGCAGTTTACTTCTGTAGCTCCAAGTCATAACAAAAGTTGTCTCAGGGCACTGAACAAAAACATTCACATACTGTATATACAAAAGCCTATTAGTAAAAGTTCTCTATCTGAGGAAGGAAGCTAGAAGATTGTGTTGAATCTTTACTTTGTCCCAGTCACCCATCCTGAGTAAGCACAAAGGCAATAGTGGAAATGAAAAACTCCCTTTCAACAGGAAGAAACCTCCTGCAGAACCAGGCTCAGGACGAGCGACCATCTGCTTTGACTGGCTGGATTTGAAAGGATAGGAAGGAGAAAGAAACAAATGCAGAATGGCAGGTACAGGTGTACCCCCTACGAATAGATACAAAAACATGTCAAGGATAGAAAAACATACAAATAAAAACAGGTAGAAATACAAACAGGTAGAGTAGCATAAGTAAAGCAGAGTGAAGAAATGTGGTCAATTTGTTCTCCAGCAGTCCAAGTCTATAGCAACATAACTAAGAGATAGCTCAGGAAACCCAAGCCAACCCTAACTATAGGATTGATCAAAAAGGAAAGGCTTTTATGGAAGTAAATATGTATTGATAGGACTTGTATTCTGAATATATTTTAACATAGAAAATTAAATACAAACATACAACGTTGAAATTTTGACATGATTTTAGTAGCGTTTAAGACCCCAAGTGGCAGACCGAGCAAGAGACAGACAAAGTACAGTATACAAAAAATAAATGTTTTTATTTAGTCAGAGTCAGAGAGTCAGAGAGTCTTTATTGTAATTTGCACCGCATGTGGTACATGTGATGAAAACGAGATTATGTACACGGGGTCCCAGTTACATCCAACAACAAATGCAAGAGAAAAACAGTAATAACATCTAGAATTAACTAAGAAAAACATCAACTAGTAATACACTAAGCCTAATATAGTGGGAATAAACAGCAGCACGAACATGAGTTTGTATGAGCAGATGGTCACAGATGAACACAGATGAACACAGCAACAAGAAAACAGATCAGCATCAGTATGATGTGATATTTTGCAGTTCATGAGTCTAACAGCCTCAGGGTAGAAGCTGTTCCTCAGTCTAGTGGTTCTACACTTGATGCTCCTCAACCTCCGTCCTGAGGGGAGTGGGGCAAAGAGTGAGTGTGCTGGATGAGTGAGGTCTTTCATGATGCAGGTGGCTCTTTTCCTGCATCTAGAGGTGTAAATGTCTGTGATGGTGGGGAGACTGACTCCAACAGACTTCTGTGCAGCCTTCACCACTCTCTGTAGAGCTTTCCTCTCTTCAACTGTGCAGCCTCCATGCCACACGTTGATGCTGGAGCACAGGATGCTCTCCACTGCACACCTGTAGAACGAGGTGAGAACTGGGCTGCTCAGACCAGCACGTCTCAGCCGTCTGAGGAAGTAGAGTCTCTGATGACCTTTCTTGATCAGGCTGGTGGTGTTGTTGCTCCAGCTGAGGTTATCATTCATGTGTACACCCAAGTATTTGTAGCTGGAGACCACTTCCACTGCAGACCCACCTATTTTCAGTGGGGCGTGGGTGTGTTTGTTCCTTCTGAAGTCCACAATCATCTCCTTTGTCTTCTTCACATTCATGTGAAGATTATTCTCTTTGCACCAGCTCTCCAGATGTTCCACCTCCTGTCTGTAGCTGGACTCATCATTGTTTGTGATGCATCCCACCACCGCTGTATCATCTGCAAACTTAACAATATGACAGCCTGGAAGTGTGGCTGTACAATCATATGTGAGCAGAGTGAACAGAAGGGGGCTCAGCACACATCCTTGAGGAGAGCCAGTGCTGAGGGTTATGGTGGAGGACAGATGAGACTTGCGACCCGTCCAGGGTGTACCCCGCCCCTTGCACAGTGATTGCTGGACATGGGCACCAGCGACCCCTGTGACCCAAAAATGGAAGAAGTAGGTGATGGGGATTTTAAACCCCTGTTACCTTAATAAAAATCACACAAAGATAAACAAGAGAACAGTGTTAAATCAGACAAACAACCTTGCAAGGGGGAAGGGCTTTTTAATGTCTTTTGAAACTTAGTTTGGTCTCAAATACATTGTCCAGCACAATTCCAAATTGTACTGGACATGACAAGCTATTTATACAAGAAGCAGGTGGAGTTTGACAAGCTCTGACGTCTTACAGATAAAACAAACAAGTCATGGTTCTGATCAAACAAGAACATCTAATCCCAACATTTGTCAAGGCTAGAAGACTGTCTTTTCTGTATCAGAGAAAAAGCAAACAACATGTTTGTACTATCAAATATAAGTGTTTAAAGGGAACAGAGAATATTTGATATAAGTGAGCTGGGTTATAATTATTGGGTCAGAGTAATTAGTTTTAGATGATAAATATTGAACATCTCCATCATTTCATCCTCTTTATCATATATAAACTGATCATTATCAATCAGGTGAGCGGTGCGGAAAACAACCTCTGAGGCCGAATTTCTAATTAGAGGCAAAAACTCACACCACCGTCCCGTGCCCCCACAGTAACGCCCTGAACATGCAGAATCACCTTTTTTAGGATGGTTTGAGAGATTATAAAGTTTTGGAGAACTCTGTTGATTGTCATATTTCATGACTTATTTCAATGTTTGAGAGAAAGAAAGATTTTGAGGAGAATTTTGCAATGAGTATGGTCTCACTTTATGGCTTATGTCAAAAGTTTTAAAAGGAATAATATATTTAGCAGGGATTAGTCTAGTTACCCACAAAAACTAAGTTTTTCCAAAGAAATAGAACTTTTGAGAAGAAACATATATATATATAAAGGAACTAATCTATTTGTGTTAAACAAATAAAAGAAATAAGCTATTTAATTGGTTTTAAAATAAAAAGAACCAATCTAATTTGTTTTAACCAAAAAAAGAAAAGAACCAATCTAATTTGTTGTGTTAAACAATTAAATGGAACTTATACACTTTCAAAGATGTGGGAAATAATTCTCAAACACACAACAAAATAGCCCTTTATGGGCACAAAAATAAAATAAGTTTGAAACTTCTTTGATATCAACTATTGCCCAGGAAAGTAAAAACAACCGGTTTGAACTTAAAAAATGAAATAGATCAACCACTCTTCTTCACAGCAGAATGTCCCGTTTTCAGAACACGTTCTTTCTGTTCCCTTGGGGATTTGTTTGTGGCAGAAATTGTTGGGCACAAGTCCATTTCATCTGGGGGGGGGGAAGTTCTTTGTGTGTGGAATAAGTCCAGTTTTTCATTGTTGGGCAAGCTTTTGCTTATGAGATCAGTCCAGTTCTGCTTGGGGAAAGCTTTTGTCTGTGAAATAAGTTCATGTGATTCTGGGGGGGGGCTTTTGTTCAAGTCTTTTTCTTCTGTGAGTTTCTGTGCGGGTCTTTTTCTCCTTGGGGAGGGCTTTTTGTTCAAGTCTTTTTCTCTTCGGTGAGTTTCTGTGCGGGTCTTTTTCTTCTTGGGGAGGGCTTTTTGTGCGGGTCTTTTTCTTCTTGGGGATGGTTTTTTTTGTGTGGGTCTTTTTCTTCTTGGGGAGAGCTTTTCTGTGCGCCCTGTGGGCGGAGGGCATCAGGCAGTTTGATGGGTATCATTCACGTCTTCAGACATCGGTTTCATGTAGTCTTGTCTTGTCCAGCTGCCTGTTCCTGGGTGTTTAGTCCATTCAGGTGTTTAGTCCATTCAGGCATGAATTGCGGGCACAGTAGCAGGTCGCAACCCTGAATTGTGTGTGGCACAAGGTAGTCAAGCCACATCCTGACAAAGTTGCTCTGACCAGATCCATCTTCAAAATCTGGCTCAGCGATTGCTCCAAACTTCTTTTTCAGGGGAGCACCGGTCACTCAGATGTAACAGAGGCTGCTTTTTCTCTCGAGAAGATGACGCGTCCTTTCCACCACCTGTTGGGGTCCCGTTCACCCTCGTTTTCAGCCGTCCCTAGCAGGACCTCGAGTCAAGGCGGGATTCACTGGCATCACTGGCAACTCCCCCTATTAGTATTTAATGGCAGAAAACAACACAACAACAAATGATTTCATTCTTCAGTGAAAATGAGTAATCACTCACTTTGATTTGAGGTTAGTTTTCAATTAGTAAGTTATTCTTAATTAGCATGATCATCAAAGTGAGTAGCAGGAGACGGAGACGTTTTATACTCACCTAAAATACTTTACCTTTTTCATAGTCTGTAGAAAAAGTCTAAACATACATACAGACATAGACAGACATATACGTACAGACAGACATACAGCCGTATAGACAGACATACAGCCATAAACATATATATATATATATAGACATACAAACATGTGGTTCATGTGCTCAAAATAAGTCCAGTCTATAGTCAGAGTCAGTCGTGTTTTAAAAATATAGAACCACCACATTTCAAAATCAACCTTTCAAATCAACCTTTTGAATAGATCCAAAACTCCAGGGCGTCCCCCATCTTTTTTCTCTTTGGATCTGTTAAAAAATAAATACCTGTTTATCAAATGGCATATACAGTACCTGTTTATTAAACAACATATATAAAAGAAATGTGGTTTGTAGGTTTATCTGATTTATCCTACAGTACAACGTGTCAATTTTTCATTCTTCTTAAATTAGTCTTTGAATGGCTTGGTTGTTGAATATAAAGAAAAATCTAAAAAGTTATTTTTGTATAACTGATGATCTAATCAATCTATGAGCTGTTTCCCTTTATGAGCCATCATCAATTCTATTAGTGATTTATTCTTTATTATTATTATTAGTTATTTCTAGGAACACTTCCTAATATTCCCTTATTGCATATATAGGAATGAGTTGCCACTGAGTGTCAGGCAGGCTCCCTCACTCACAGTCTTTAAGTCTTGATTAAAAATCCACTTTTATTCTTTCAACTTTAACATAATGTGATTCGTTTTGAGCCTCTCTGTAATATACACTGTTCACTATTTTAGCTAGTTTCTGTTGCTTTTTCTATATACTGTAATTTGCTTTTGTTTTTGTTTTGTTTTTCTATTGTTTTCCTGTCCGCTTGGCTTGTTTCTATTGTACAGAACCTTGGTTGGCCCGCGTCAGCCTAAGTGCTCTATAAATAAAGTGGTATGGTATAAATAATCTAAGATCTCAAGCATAAAGCTATAAAAATTGTTCTAAAAATGTCTTAATCAATTCCTTTGTAGAAAACCAGACCAACCAAAATGCACTCCCATCAAGGATAATCTGCTATCCTTCCTTCAGCTCCACAAAACATTGAATGTCTGTGGAGACACAATTTTAATCTGCAAAAACAAAAAATATATAAATATTAACTTGATTCAGGGTTATGAGCTGGGATTATCTCTGTGTCATCACGAAGTTACTGGAAGTGGAAAAATAAGTCGTCAGACCCACATAATATAAACTACAAATTCTGTGGCCTTGCTCTAGCAGGCCATATCATGAGAATGTGTTACATTAAATAAAATTAAGCAGACTGCAGTTTTGAAACACGATACCAGGATTATTGACAGATCTTCACAGATCTATACGGGGGGCATGACCTTCAGCTGGACAGTTGGCGTGGTTGACTTCAAGACCTGTTCTCTTTGTCTTTCTGGAGAACCTGTTCAGCTCCCTCTTGTCACAGCATCCAGTGAGATCTTTGTTTCTGGGCGAGATCTTTGCTCCTGGGTGAGATCTTTGTTCATCATCGATCCATCACACCCGGACCGCATATTCTGGTCATTTGTGTTTGATGACCGTGTTCTGACAGTTCTTTGTGAAAGTCTTTGTGGTGTCATTTGTTCAGAGAAAAGTCCAGTGCACCGCCCTCGTTCAGTGCCATAGTTCTTTAAGCCCCTCGAATGTTTATTTTGAGCAGGGCAGCCTGGGAGTCCAGCCTTGGTGTTCTCGGTGAAGTCAGTGAGCCAGCTTCTGGACATGCCCTTAATATTAAATCTGATCCGATCCAACAAATAACCACAGTAGTTTGTGATTCAAAAATTCAGACGCTGCATGTGTGTTTGACATGGTCCTATCTTAATGTACTGTACGTACTACTAACTATGTGTTTTTGCAAGTGTCGTGAGGTCCAGGACTTACGTTTTCCGCTCCACAAACGTCGTGAGGCTGCTTCCTGGATAGAGTCACCTCTGCAAGTCTGGTTTGCACAATGGAATTTAAAATGTTCATTACATAAAAGTGAATTTTCAACAGAGGCCACCTTTTAATCTGATCTGCATAACAGATCTAAAATCATTAATTTACGTATGAGTAAAATTGTCAATTTAACCTGAAACTAGAAATTTTACCACTTTTCAGTGGTTTACTTATCAAAAGTTATATTATTATTACTGTATACACAGCCCCAATCTGTTTGAAATAAAAACAACTCTTACTGCTGTCAAAGATTATGCATTGTATGGTCAAATGATATGTTATTCTAATTACCGTTCAAATATACCAGACCTCATTTTGCCTCTAATGGTCATAATTTATGCGAAACAACACCAAAATTAGGTTTTAACAGTGAAATGTGTCTTTCACTCCTGGCGAGTTGGCTGGATTCTTGTGCGTATTTAACCTATTTGCTGAAAAGTTACTTCTAATAAAGCATTTTTACTATTAATCATTTCAGTCACATTATATAACTCTTCAAAGGAAACAGCTCTTAAAATCTACTTAACTGAGTAACAGCTCTTTAAAATTGATAAAACACTTTCAATGTATGCAAAAATTATTTCAAAATGTTTAATTGAAACTGATCGTTTCAACATACAATCTAGTCAAGTTTCCATTTGACAAGAATACCTTTTTATTCTTTATAAGTGTCAAAGTCTTATCAATTTAGTTAAACCTTTAAAAGACAGAATTTACTGGCAAGTCTAAAAATAAATTTCTGCTAAATTTTCTAAGACTTGTTATCCTAAAATGCCTAAACTTAATTTTGATCTGATCATGGTTGTTAACTTAAATTAACAAGCTTATTATAAAAGTTTAAATAGTCAATAATTGTAATTCAATGCAGTATACCGGTAATACTTGCTCTACTTCCCATTTATTTTGCATTAAATCCAAATATATTCCGTGTTTTATCAACATCCTATGCGACTGCTATAAAAACATCCAGTTCCTCTCACTTCACCTCGCCTTCCTCATCTTCCCTCTGACACTTCCACAAACCCTCTGTGGCCCCCTCTCTTTTTGGGGCCTGAACTTCCTTGTGCATCTTCTGTCTCGACTTCCTGTTTGCTCTCTCCTGCATCAACTTCCTCTTTACTTTCTTGATCACCTCATCTCTCTTAGCACGTTTAGCTGTGTAATTTTTAGTTTATTTTTCAATTCGTGCGCATCCTTTATGATTGTCTGTTGTTGTCGTTATCAATTGTTCTCATCACTCTTCGTTTAAAATTCAGATCTCAAATGAGTCCCAGAGGTTTAATGGGATTAATCAGTATTAATATGCAAAATGTATCTTTATTTGTTAGAGTGGCTATGTTTTTCAAAGTGTTTAGCATAATTTTTTGCCGTTTGTATGCAACGCCATAATAAATGTATGTTTATACTGGTTAAAAACGGTCTTAGTTTTACACAATGGGGTGGGTTGCCAGTTGGGCTCGTTTTGGGCTTGTTTTGGGCTGGTCGCTTGCTTCTGTCGCGAGATCTGGCAACATTGTATCAAAGTTCTCATGACAACAAGGCCTCCTGAATTCTTGCCTCGTCATCATTCAGCTTTTTCGACAGAACTATTTCGATAAAAATTGGTAAGCGAATTCTCAGTTTCTTTTTGCAGAGAAAACAATTTAGAAACGTTTGGTTTCACAGTACAACGGCATTTGCACTGTCTTCGGACGGACGAAGCTTTTAGCTGGCGGCTCCGTTAGCATTAGCTTAGCTTTCATTTCCGATAAAAAACGTAATTTTTGGATTATGTAAAATCGGATCTTTCTTCGTCAGATTTTCATGATAAAAACGGATCTGTCCGCTTGGTTCAGCGAAACAATTTGGAGTCTTTCTCGCTAAAATTTTATTAAATCGGACCGCTGATGTGGGCGCCAGGCCTACTGTTAAAACGTCCTAATTTAACGTTGTTAAGCCTTTAAAACCTAAAGTATTTGGATTAGAATTTTATAAACTAGATTGATCAAATACTAAAGTCTTTTTGTCGCATTCGGCTACATTCATGATTTAAAAAAAGTATTTAAATATTTATTTTATATTTAACCATAAGTTTTTAGGTCCTGTAAATCAGAGATGATTATGTAACCTTTTATAACTGTTCTTAATAGCAGGAAAAATACAATGGGAAATGTTTGCAATCAATCCTCTCTCAGTCACGTTTTAAATGGAATGCTGAAGTAGGAAAGTAATAATTTGTATATGTGTGTTCACAGATCCACCGAGAATTCTCCAAGCAAGACAATCAAATTTCTTGGTTTGTAAAATTATTTAAATAAAAATCTACTTCTCAACATCAACTTTAGTTCTCGTGCCATATTTATGTTTATTTTTATTTTATTTATGTATGTTTCATTAGTACTGCCTCTCTGTTAGCACAGTACTTTTCTTGTAAGTAAATACAGTATAAATTCTCACACAGACGGGGAAGGAGGGGGTGGGGGAGGGAGTGGG
>JBBPBX010113318.1:0-10477 GCA_038048925.1 Garcialebias charrua | reverse complement strand
CGGTCTGAGTCCTTGATGGAAAACTTTACTGAAGGTGCAAAACTGATACACAAAAAGGTCAAATAGAGGCTAAATGACATTTTAATCTAAGGTTTATTTGAAAGACACTTTTATCCAGCGCATCTTGAACAAATGGAACATTTTGGAGTCAAAGTGTTTTTGTTTCTTCCTAAGGCATCTTGATGGTAGATGATGATGATGAACTACTTGAATCTAGGGTCATTAGAGGCACAGCTCAGTTTGATTAGTTATAGTTCAAGTTGGTTTTCACACGAGGTGGAACAAAAATGTGTACTCAAGGTCCCAGTTACATCCAACAATAGCAAAAGGATAAAGTGTAAAAATAAACAGTAAATAAGGATCTACGATATACATGTACACCAAGATATAAGTTAAATGAATGCCAAACCGTACGCTAACAGATCTAAGATATACACTAAACACTAATAATGCAAATGTAACAACAGCAGCATGAACATGAGTCTGTGTGAGCAGATGGGTACGAATGAACACAGCAGCATTAGAATGAGATCAGCAGCATTAGAATGAGATCAGCAGCATTAGAATGAGATCAGCAGCATTAGAATGAGATCAGCAGCATTAGAATGAGATCAGCAGCATTAGAATGAGATCAGCAGCATGGATAATCAGCAGCACATATCACCAGAGTGGCATTGCAGCAAAAAAAATCCTTACAATCATTATTCTTGTTAGATGTTCATGAGTCTAACAGCCTCGGGGTAGAAGCTGTTCCTCAGTCCAGTGGTTCAACCTCCGTCCTGAGGGGAGTGGGGCAAAAAGTGTGTGTGCTGGGTGAGTGTGGTCCTTCATGATGCAGGTGGCTCTTTTCCTGCATCTGGAGGTGTAAATGTCTGTGATGGTGGGGAGACTGACTCCAACAGACTTCTGTGCAGCCTTCACCACTCTCTGTAGAGCTTTCCTCTCTTCAACTGTGCAGCCTCCATGCCACACGTTGATGCTGGAGCACAGGATGCTCTCCACTGCACACCTGTAGAACGAGGTGAGAACTGGGCTGCTCAGACCAGCTCGTCTCAGCCGTCTGAGGAAGTAGAGTCTCTGATGACCTTTCTTGATCAGGCTGGTGGTGTTGTTGCTCCAGCTGAGGTTATCATTCAAGTGTACACCCAAGTATTTGTAGCTGGAGACCACTTCCACTGCAGATCCACCTATGTTCAGTGGGGCATGGGTGTGTTTGTTCCTTCTGAAGTCCACAATCATCTCCTTTGTCTTCTTCACATTCATGTGAAGATTATTCTCTTTGCACCAGCTCTCCAGGTGTTCCACCTCCTGTCTGTAGCTGGACTCATCATTGTTTGTGATGCATCCCACCACAGCTGTATCATCTGCAAACTTAACAATATGACAGCCTGGAAGTGTAGCTGCACAATCATATGTGAGCAGAGTTAACAGGAGGGGGCTCAACATACAGCCCTGAGGAGAGCCAGTGCTGAGGGTTATGGTGGAGGAGGAGAAGTTGTGGATCTTCATTCCTCACAGACCTTATATTATATCAAATTCTTATAGATTTGTATGATTTTTATTTTTCTCTTAAAATTTAACAATTGTTTACTGAAATTTCTCTAATAAACTTCTCATACCTTACACTCCTGCAAGTGCCTGAAAATTAAATCAGAGATTTAAAATACATGTTTACTACGGTAATTCATGAAACACTGGACCAGATCTTTACCCTCACTAGGGTCCTCAAGGGGTCATGGCAGTTTGTCCATCCTGTCTACATTTGTTTTGTGGACTTGGAGAAGGCATTCGACCCTGTTCCTTGAGGTACACATGGGGTTCTCTGTGGGTATGGAATTGGGGGCCCGTTGTTACAGGCTGTTCAACAAGTGGCGCGAGAGTTTGGTTCACGTTGCCGGTAGCAAGTCAGACCCCTTCAGGGTGGGAGTCAGACTCCGCCAGGGCTGCCTGTTGTCACCGATTGTGTTCATAATTTTTATGGACAGAACTTGTCGGTGCAGCCAGCTGGCGGAGGGTTTCTGGTTCAGTGGCCTCAGGACTCCATCTCTGTTCCTGTTGGCGTCATCGTGCCGTGATCTTCAGCTCTCACAGGAGTGGTTCACAGCCGAGTGTGAAGCAGATGGAATGAGAACCAGCACCTCCAAATCTGAGGCCGTGGTCCACAGTTGGACAAAGGTGGATTGCTCTCTTCGGGTTAAGGGTGAGGTTTGCCTCAAGTGGAGGAGTTCACGTAGATTGATAGACAGATTGATGCAGCATCTGCAGTATTGCGGACTCTGTGCTGGTCCACTGTGGTGAAGAGAGAGCTGAGCTGTAAGACAAAGCTCTCCATTTACTGGTCGGTCTACGTTCCTACCCTGACCTATGAACTGTGTGACTGAAACACACAGTAACTGAAAGAATGACATCGTGGATCCAGGAGGTTGAAATGAGTTTCCTCTGCAGGGTAGCTGGACTCTAATAATAATAATGAATTTAATTTACTTTTCATTAATGAAAATCTCAAAGTGACTCTCCTTTAGAGACAGGCTGAGAAGTTCAGTTATCAGGAGAGACTCGGAGAACCACTGCTCCTCCACATCCAGAGGAGACAGTTGAGGTGGTTCAGACATGTCTGCTGGCTTCCTTGGATAACTTTACTAACTGGCTCTTCTATGATGTGAATGTTCCTGTAAAGTGCCCTGAGACACGGTGCTGTATAAATAAACTGAACTGACTTGAAATGTCCAACTGAAAGGAGACCCCGGACACTCTGGAGAGACTACATCTCTCAGTTGGCCTGGCAACACCTTGGAGTCCCCCAGAAGAGCTGGAAGAGGCTGTGGAGAGAGTTGGCCTTGTCGCTGTTTATATAAATAAAATGGTATGGAAAGAGATGTGTGGACCTCCCTGCTCAAGAAGCTGCCCCAAGATCCAACTTCACAACAAGAGAAAGATGATGGATGGATGGATGGATGGATGGATGGATGGATCATGAGCACAGACTTGTTAAAATGTAGAACAGAATTTCAACCCTCAACTTCATTCTTCCTAAACAAATCATTGTTGACTCAACAGATCTCACCTCCCTTCAACATGACAACAGTCAGAAACTGGTTGGATCCTAATGGATGCTCAACGGTTATGGTTAAAACTGGTTGGATCCTAATGGATGCTCAACGGTTATGGTTAAAACTGGTTGGATCCTAATGGATGCTCAACGGTTATGGTTAAAACTGGTTGGATCCTAATGGATGCTCAACGGTTATGGTTAAAACTGGTTGGATCCTAATGGATGCTCAACGGTTATGGTTAAAACTGGTTGGATCCTAATGGATGCTCAACGGTTATGGTTAAAACTGGTTGGATCCTAATGGATGCTCAACGGTTATGGTTAAAACTGGTTGGATCCTAATGGATGCTCAACGGTTATGGTTAAAACTGGTTGGATCCTAATGGATGCTCAATGGTTATGGTTAAAACTGGTTGGATCCTAATGGATGCTCAATGGTTATGGTTAAAACTGGTTGGATCCTAATGGATGCTCAACGGTTATGGTTAAAACTGGTTGGATCCTAATGGATGCTCAACGGTTATGGTTAAAACTGGTTGGATCCTAATGGATGCTCAACGGTTATGGTTAAAACTGGTTGGATCCTAATGGATGCTCAACGGTTATGGTTAAAACTGGTTGGATCCTAATGGATGCTCAACGGTTATGGTTAAAACTGGTTGGATCCTAATGGATGCTCAACGGTTATGGTTAAAACTGGTTGGATCCTAATGGATGCTCAACGGTTATGGTTAAAACTGGTTGGATCCTAATGGATGCTCAATGGTTATGGTTAAAACTGGTTGGATCCTAATGGATGCTCAATGGTTATGGTTAAAACTGGTTGGATCCTAATGGATGCTCAATGGTTATGGTTAAAACTGGTTGGATCCTAATGGATGCTCAACGGTTATGGTTAAAACTGGTTGGATCCTAATGGATGCTCAATGGTTATGGTTAAAACTGGTTGGATCCTAATGGATGCTCAATGGTTATGGTTAAAACTGGTTGGATCCTAATGGATGCTCAACGGTTATGGTTAAAACTGGTTGGATCCTAATGGATGCTCAATGGTTATGGTTAAAACTGGTTGGATCCTAATGGATGCTCAACGGTTATGGTTAAAACTGGTTGGATCCTAATGGATGCTCAATGGTTATGGTTAAAACTGGTTGGATCCTAATGGATGCTCAACGGTTATGGTTAAAACTGGTTGGATCCTAATGGATGCTCAACGGTTATGGTTAAAACTGGTTGGATCCTAATGGATGCTCAACGGTTATGGTTAAAACTGGTTGGATCCTAATGGATGCTCAACGGTTATGGTTAAAACTGGTTGGATCCTAATGGATGCTCAACGGTTATGGTTAAAACTGGTTGGATCCTAATGGATGCTCAACGGTTATGGTTAAAACTGGTTGGATCCTAATGGATGCTCAATGGTTATGGTTAAAACTGGTTGGATCCTAATGGATGCTCAATGGTTATGGTTAAAACTGGTTGGATCCTAATGGATGCTCAACGGTTATGGTTAAAACTGGTTGGATCCTAATGGATGCTCAACGGTTATGGTTAAAACTGGTTGGATCCTAATGGATGCTCAATGGTTATGGTTAAAACTGGTTGGATCCTAATGGATGCTCAATGGTTATGGTTAAAACTGGTTGGATCCTAATGGATGCTCAACGGTTATGGTTAAAACTGGTTGGATCCTAATGGATGCTCAATGGTTATGGTTAAAACTGGTTGGATCCTAATGGATGCTCAACGGTTATGGTTAAAACTGGTTGGATCCTAATGGATGCTCAACGGTTATGGTTAAAACTGGTTGGATCCTAATGGATGCTCAATGGTTATGGTTAAAACTGGTTGGATCCTAATGGATGCTCAACGGTTATGGTTAAAACTGGTTGGATCCTAATGGATGCTCAATGGTTATGGTTAAAACTGGTTGGATCCTAATGGATGCTCAATGGTTATGGTTAAAACTGGTTGGATCCTAATGGATGCTCAACGGTTATGGTTAAAACTGGTTGGATCCTAATGGATGCTCAACGGTTATGGTTAAAACTGGTTGGATCCTAATGGATGCTCAACGGTTATGGTTAAAACTGGTTGGATCCTAATGGATGCTCAACGGTTATGGTTAAAACTGGTTGGATCCTAATGGATGCTCAACGGTTATGGTTAAAACTGGTTGGATCCTAATGGATGCTCAACGGTTATGGTTAAAACTGGTTGGATCCTAATGGATGCTCAACGGTTATGGTTAAAACTGGTTGGATCCTAATGGATGCTCAACGGTTATGGTTAAAACTGGTTGGATCCTAATGGATGCTCAATGGTTATGGTTAAAACTGGTTGGATCCTAATGGATGCTCAACGGTTATGGTTAAAACTGGTTGGATCCTAATGGATGCTCAACGGTTATGGTTAAAACTGGTTGGATCCTAATGGATGCTCAATGGTTATGGTTAAAACTGGTTGGATCCTAATGGATGCTCAACGGTTATGGTTAAAACTGGTTGGATCCTAATGGATGCTCAACGGTTATGGTTAAAACTGGTTGGATCCTAATGGATGCTCAACGGTTATGGTTAAAACTGGTTGGATCCTAATGGATGCTCAACGGTTATGGTTAAAACTGGTTGGATCCTAATGGATGCTCAACGGTTATGGTTAAAACTGGTTGGATCCTAATGGATGCTCAATGGTTATGGTTAAAACTGGTTGGATCCTAATGGATGCTCAACGGTTATGGTTAAAACTGGTTGGATCCTAATGGATGCTCAATGGTTATGGTTAAAACTGGTTGGATCCTAATGGATGCTCAACGGTTATGGTTAAAACTGGTTGGATCCTAATGGATGCTCAACGGTTATGGTTAAAACTGGTTGGATCCTAATGGATGCTCAACGGTTATGGTTAAAACTGGTTGGATCCTAATGGATGCTCAACGGTTATGGTTAAAACTGGTTGGATCCTAATGGATGCTCAATGGTTATGGTTAAAACTGGTTGGATCCTAATGGATGCTCAATGGTTATGGTTAAAACTGGTTGGATCCTAATGGATGCTCAATGGTTATGGTTAAAACTGGTTGGATCCTAATGGATGCTCAACGGTTATGGTTAAAACTGGTTGGATCCTAATGGATGCTCAATGGTTATGGTTAAAACTGGTTGGATCCTAATGGATGCTCAATGGTTATGGTTAAAACTGGTTGGATCCTAATGGATGCTCAACGGTTATGGTTAAAACTGGTTGGATCCTAATGGATGCTCAATGGTTATGGTTAAAACTGGTTGGATCCTAATGGATGCTCAACGGTTATGGTTAAAACTGGTTGGATCCTAATGGATGCTCAACGGTTATGGTTAAAACTGGTTGGATCCTAATGGATGCTCAATGGTTATGGTTAAAACTGGTTGGATCCTAATGGATGCTCAACGGTTATGGTTAAAACTGGTTGGATCCTAATGGATGCTCAATGGTTATGGTTAAAACTGGTTGGATCCTAATGGATGCTCAATGGTTATGGTTAAAACTGGTTGGATCCTAATGGATGCTCAACGGTTATGGTTAAAACTGGTTGGATCCTAATGGATGCTCAACGGTTATGGTTAAAACTGGTTGGATCCTAATGGATGCTCAACGGTTATGGTTAAAACTGGTTGGATCCTAATGGATGCTCAACGGTTATGGTTAAAACTGGTTGGATCCTAATGGATGCTCAACGGTTATGGTTAAAACTGGTTGGATCCTAATGGATGCTCAACGGTTATGGTTAAAACTGGTTGGATCCTAATGGATGCTCAACGGTTATGGTTAAAACTGGTTGGATCCTAATGGATGCTCAACGGTTATGGTTAAAACTGGTTGGATCCTAATGGATGCTCAATGGTTATGGTTAAAACTGGTTGGATCCTAATGGATGCTCAACGGTTATGGTTAAAACTGGTTGGATCCTAATGGATGCTCAATGGTTATGGTTAAAACTGGTTGGATCCTAATGGATGCTCAACGGTTATGGTTAAAACTGGTTGGATCCTAATGGATGCTCAACGGTTATGGTTAAAACTGGTTGGATCCTAATGGATGCTCAACGGTTATGGTTAAAACTGGTTGGATCCTAATGGATGCTCAACGGTTATGGTTAAAACTGGTTGGATCCTAATGGATGCTCAACGGTTATGGTTAAAACTGGTTGGATCCTAATGGATGCTCAACGGTTATGGTTAAAACTGGTTGGATCCTAATGGATGCTCAATGGTTATGGTTAAAACTGGTTGGATCCTAATGGATGCTCAATGGTTATGGTTAAAACTGGTTGGATCCTAATGGATGCTCAATGGTTATGGTTAAAACTGGTTGGATCCTAATGGATGCTCAACGGTTATGGTTAAAACTGGTTGGATCCTAATGGATGCTCAATGGTTATGGTTAAAACTGGTTGGATCCTAATGGATGCTCAATGGTTATGGTTAAAACTGGTTGGATCCTAATGGATGCTCAATGGTTATGGTTAAAACTGGTTGGATCCTAATGGATGCTCAATGGTTATGGTTAAAACTGGTTGGATCCTAATGGATGCTCAACGGTTATGGTTAAAACTGGTTGGATCCTAATGGATGCTCAACGGTTATGGTTAAAACTGGTTGGATCCTAATGGATGCTCAATGGTTATGGTTAAAACTGGTTGGATCCTAATGGATGCTCAACGGTTATGGTTAAAACTGGTTGGATCCTAATGGATGCTCAATGGTTATGGTTAAAACTGGTTGGATCCTAATGGATGCTCAATGGTTATGGTTAAAACTGGTTGGATCCTAATGGATGCTCAACGGTTATGGTTAAAACTGGTTGGATCCTAATGGATGCTCAACGGTTATGGTTAAAACTGGTTGGATCCTAATGGATGCTCAACGGTTATGGTTAAAACTGGTTGGATCCTAATGGATGCTCAACGGTTATGGTTAAAACTGGTTGGATCCTAATGGATGCTCAATGGTTATGGTTAAAACTGGTTGGATCCTAATGGATGCTCAACGGTTATGGTTAAAACTGGTTGGATCCTAATGGATGCTCAACGGTTATGGTTAAAACTGGTTGGATCCTAATGGATGCTCAACGGTTATGGTTAAAACTGGTTGGATCCTAATGGATGCTCAACGGTTATGGTTAAAACTGGTTGGATCCTAATGGATGCTCAACGGTTATGGTTAAAACTGGTTGGATCCTAATGGATGCTCAACGGTTATGGTTAAAACTGGTTGGATCCTAATGGATGCTCAACGGTTATGGTTAAAACTGGTTGGATCCTAATGGATGCTCAACGGTTATGGTTAAAACTGGTTGGATCCTAATGGATGCTCAATGGTTATGGTTAAAACTGGTTGGATCCTAATGGATGCTCAATGGTTATGGTTAAAACTGGTTGGATCCTAATGGATGCTCAACGGTTATGGTTAAAACTGGTTGGATCCTAATGGATGCTCAATGGTTATGGTTAAAACTGGTTGGATCCTAATGGATGCTCAATGGTTATGGTTAAAACTGGTTGGATCCTAATGGATGCTCAATGGTTATGGTTAAAACTGGTTGGATCCTAATGGATGCTCAACGGTTATGGTTAAAACTGGTTGGATCCTAATGGATGCTCAACGGTTATGGTTAAAACTGGTTGGATCCTAATGGATGCTCAACGGTTATGGTTAAAACTGGTTGGATCCTAATGGATGCTCAATGGTTATGGTTAAAACTGGTTGGATCCTAATGGATGCTCAACGGTTATGGTTAAAACTGGTTGGATCCTAATGGATGCTCAATGGTTATGGTTAAAACTGGTTGGATCCTAATGGATGCTCAATGGTTATGGTTAAAACTGGTTGGATCCTAATGGATGCTCAATGGTTATGGTTAAAACTGGTTGGATCCTAATGGATGCTCAACGGTTATGGTTAAAACTGGTTGGATCCTAATGGATGCTCAATGGTTATGGTTAAAACTGGTTGGATCCTAATGGATGCTCAATGGTTATGGTTAAAACTGGTTGGATCCTAATGGATGCTCAACGGTTATGGTTAAAACTGGTTGGACTTTGCAAAATTAAAAAAGGATCTACCTGTAATATGTGAAACAAGCTGTGAGGTGAAAACTTAGGAATCATCTATAAAGTGCAAAACCACAAGGAGGATAATAATTATTTGATTGTGTAAAGTACATGTTTCTAATGTAGCTGTTGGAAGGAGACAGATGTGACGTGATGTTGGGATGATTTATAATCTGACGCTGCCTTTTGTGAATCCTATGATCTTTGTTTCCAACCTCGTGATAACTTTTGTGTTTGAAGATGTGAACATTATCCTTGTTTCAGTTTTAGCCAACGCTACATTCAACACAAAGAGGGGAAAAACTTTTCCAACAGCCAAACTGTTACTTTAAAACATTAAACACCTTTATATGAAAATGACCTCTTTTTCCAGGGCTTTGATAGTTTTAGTCGTGGTAATGTACAATAAATTAAGATTAAATAAGACGCATGTTGATGCTGCATGTTCTGCTGAGCATACAGATCAAATGTGGAACAATGAGAGTTTCTTTCTGAATAAAAGAGCTCTTTGTGTTATTTGTCCTTCAGAAGGAGCGATGGTTAAAAAGTAAGTATTTTATCAACGTGTGTGTGTGAGAGGGAGGGACAGGATTTGATGAAACATCTTCGAAACAGAGTGCACGTGTCCTTGGCCTGTCACATTGAACAGATTATCAGATAGCTCTCCTCGCCCTCCACAAGCAGGAATGTACTAATATTTGTCCCGAGCATTCGAGCGTGGAACATTTAAAATATTAAACTTTTTGTTCGCTGAAGTGTCTGCAACGAGCTCTGTTCTTATTCAGCATGGACAACACACACACCGTCACACACACACACACACACACTTCACACACCTTCACACACCTTCACACACCTTCACACACCTTCACACACCTTCACACACCTTCACACACCTTCACACACCTTCACACACCTTCACACACCTTCACACACCTTCACACACCTTCACACACCTTCACACACCTCCACACACCTTCACACACCTTCACACACCTTCACACACCTTCACACACCTTCACACACCTTCACACACCTTCACACACCTTCACACACCTTCACACACCTTCACACACCTTCACACACCTTCACACACCTTCACACACCTTCACACACCTTCACACACCTTCACACACCTTCACACACCTTCACACACCTTCACACACCTTCACACACCTTCACACACCTTCACACACCTCCACACACCTTCACACACCTTCACACACCTCCACACACCTTCACACACCTTCACACACCTTCACACACCTTCACACACCTTCACACACCTTCACACACCTCCACACACCTTCACACACCTTCACACACCTCCACACA
>JBBPBX010113316.1:0-10477 GCA_038048925.1 Garcialebias charrua | reverse complement strand
GTTGAAATATGCAAATTATATGGAGATTCATAGAACAGACATATGACCGAGGGTGAAATTAAGTATCTGCTTGTACAGAAAGTAATCCGTTTCTTCAATGCTGGGAAACTGTTGGAAAGTTGCGCCACCAGCATAGCTACATATTTAATCCCATCTGTGTTATTTCTACAACCCACTCAGATGAACTGAAATCATATATCCAATGTGTTCACAAGAAAAATACATAATTTTAAACATCAAATTTTAGAAAGACTGTCAACATGTTTGTTGGGACATCAAAGTCAAAGTCAAAGTCAACTTTATTGTCAGAACTGCAATATGTACAGGACATACACAGAATTGAAATTTCGTTTCTCTCAGTCCCTCGGTGCAACAGTAACTATTTAAACATTGAAACACTGAAACATATAATAATAGACATAAGCATAAAATAGTAAAACTGTGACACTGTCCTGAGTTTTTGCATAATGGTATAAGAGTATAAAAATTTACACCAACTCTAAAACTAAAACTAAAACACTAAACATTTAATGAACATAATACTGTCCTGAGTTTTTGCATACTAGTATAAAAAAAAGTATAAAAAGTATAACTATAAATATCACCAATATATCACCAACCCTTTTTTAGTTCCTCACTCGCTCTGTATCAGTATCAGAGCTTCTATTTACACATCTTCTGAATCATAAACTACTGTCATGGATCTGGTCAGCTGGACTTTCAACGCAATCGATAAAAACATTTCAACCAAGAAACAGGGTCCTGGAGAACCCTCATGCCCCACTGAGACACACACACAACAGGATACATCATGGATCCGTGGGGGGGTTGGAAGTTGATGTGCATTTCCGTATTGTCTCAGGACAATGCCAAATATGTTTATATCATTGGAATCATGATAGCTATTTGCCACCAGCAGATACCTATATAATCAGCTATTAAAGAAGACGGCGGAGGCAGTTTTGGCTATGGCAAAGCTGTCGACCTTAAGTGAAGGTTTGATTCGTGTTTCGAGCACTCAGTCAGCTGATTTATGAGCTAAATCATAAGATGGAAACAATTTTGTGAGAATTGCAGGTCACTTGCAGCTTCTGGGACTCGCCAGTAAGTTGGGGATACCTTGGAGGGAGCTAATAAGCATGGACCAGTGGAATGCCCACGAATTTGGCCATTGTGGATCATTGAAAGTACCAGCAGAACTTAAGGCTGACAAGAAACAACAGTCTGCCTGGTTAAAAAAGAAATAATCAACAACTGTGGCTTATCTGAATTTGACTCCCCCGTTCAGCCTTGAAGCAGGCCAACTTATCAGATTTCTCCTGGGATATGCATAAACTAAAAAGGCTCTGTCGATCACCCCCACCCCACCCGGCGATGATCATTTGTTGCATGGATTTCTGTCCACTGTAATCCAAAATTCCTCCAAGGTCTTGGAAGTAGTTAACAATCTCATGCAATTAAGTCAGCTGCAGGTTTTAGATATACTACACAAACTTTCCATTAGTTGCACAACATTTGGAAGATTTCTAGTTTTTACCTGATCCAACTGATTGGTGAAATAGCAGCTCAGCAGTAACAAATTTGATCAAAACTTAATTTTGTTGGCAAAGTTTCTAATTCTGATTATCTGGTTTAGAACATTCATGCTGAAATTTTGTTCATAACAGATGAATACATAAATTACACCCAACAAAATATGTTAAATGACAGCTCCTATTTATTGTATAGTATAATTCAACTTGTTAGGGTTTCCTCTTTAGGTATGTAACCCATGGCCCAAGAGTATGCTAAATCTGAGGACTTGTTAAATGAAGTTTTCCAAGAAATGAACTGTGAACCAGCTGGTATGCTAATATGGCTTATAACGCACTGAGGCCAGAGTTCATATAAAATAAACAAACGTTCAATTTTAGATAATCGTTCTTTTGTTCTGAAAGTGGAAGATTGATCAAAAACCAGAACAAGTGACTGTCATGGATTTGTTTTTAATCATAATTCCCATGAAGAGAGTTTATAAATGCAAAAAAGCAGGCAGATTTCAGATTATATGGGAATTATAACAAACATATAGAATATTATCCCTATATTAAACAACCACAGAAACTGATTTATGGATTTTAGCTCTTTCATGTTTGTCCTTACCTTCAACCTTTGGCTTGGTTTCAGCTAAACGCTCTGCAAACTTCTTCTTAAAGAACAGAGCCTGCAGTCTCTGCTGGTAGTGGTCGATCCTGACGAGGAAAACAAAAGAGGTAAAAAAGGAGGTGGAGAGAGACAGAGGGGTAAGTTACATTTGTCTTTAGGGGAGTGGAACTTCAAAGCCAGAAGTCAACCAATTGTGCAAAACGCCCTCTCACTTTACACAGTTTCACCTTCATCTAAAGAGTTCTCATCAAAAAGAAGTGTTTGACAAAAAAAGGAGTGAGCTGTTCAAACAGGGTCAAAGGATATTAAATGACCCAAAAAACCCGGATGTATTCCTGAGACCTGAGAGATGTGGTCAAAGAAAAATGACAGTGTACAGGATTACATTTCATTTAATAACTCCCTGCAGAATGCACGATTAGGAATAAGAAGGACTACAAATAAAAGGTTTTGGTTTAAACCTTATTTTTACACTCTAATGGGACCACAGGCCTCCTGGGGCATTTAGAATTTCAGATCTCAGCTAAAAAATGAATTGCAAAAGAGTTTGATGTTTGTTCTTGATGATTCTTTTTGAACAGATACACACTTGGCTTATAAAATATTTAGGGCCTGATTAGATGTTTAATTCTATGTACCGTAGTATCTGCATGTCTCTTCAACTGGATCATGTAAACTCTGGTGTGCCATTTAACAGTCTTTCACTTTATTTTCAAAGTTTTCAGATAAATAAATGTAATCTAAAGAAAAACACATATTGAACATTTTGTGTGATTACAGTTTTAAGGCCCATTCCTCTCTGCTGTGCCTGCGCTCTACCTGTAAAACCATTTTTCCCCCCAGCTCGGGATTATAAGCATTATTAAATTACTGTAATGTAGTTCTGCAGCACTGAAAGCACAGCTGTTTAGAAAATACTCAATGCAGTAACTTTAATGTTCTTCTGATGTTGGATCATGAAATGTTTAATATACAAACTGTATTAGAGTTCTAAGATCCACTATATACATTCATTATAAGGGCTGTAAAAAAATAAAAAATAAAAGTTGCAACAACTCTAACAAGGCTGATCACACTCTTTTATTCATATAAATACAGATTAATGAGAATCTATGCAACATAGAAGATGCAGATGGAAAATAAATATGGGAAAATTGTTTTCCCTGTGCTTCAGGAGTCCATAAAAGCAGCTTTGAAGCTCCTACTTTTAACATTTACAGATTTGGAGCTCTTATATTTTCTGTTTGGATACTTCCAGGTCTTTACCCTCATTGTGGAAAATAAAAAATGCATAACACCTACAGAATCCAGCTGGCTCTGGCTGTTTACTCAGACACATTACTATATTAAAAACACTAGGAGGAGCCAGAGGAAGATGATTTTTATGACGTTCTTTCATTTACTGACCATTTCAAAGCAAAATATATTTTTATTTTTTTTACCAAGATCCACTTTAAATATTAACAAGCTTTGACCGGACAGAAAATGTAAAAACAAAAGCAAATACTGCTATGATTGGAGGCAGAGTGTGTCTTTTATACCTGCTCATTTCAAAGAGGAAGCGGTCAGCCCGAGCCATCCTCTCCAACTCGTGTTTGTGCTCTTCCAGCAGATCAATGTCACTTTTCTCTGGGACAAACTTAAGCAGCTGCAAAGATACGAGAATGTAAATAAACATGCTTACAACATAATTCAGATTAAACTACCGATTGTGGCAAACTACTAATGTTTACCAACTGTATATCCATTAAAACCTTGGGATAACTACATTAGATGTCTCATATCTGATCCTATTTACAACAAAATACACAGACAACCCAGACAGTTAATATTTTATTATTTCAAGAATCTTTAGAAGCTAGTGTTCTAAAATTATTCTTGCTTGCCTAAAAATAAAAAAATATGTCTATTATGCTATCATGAAACAAACCTGCTCCAACATATCTTTGGCCAACTCCTCTCTCTCGTCCATCTCGAGTATCGCCCTTTTTATTTCCTCATTTGTCATTTTTAACCTGAAAATAGGAGGAAAATATTCAAATTAGAATCAATGAAAATGCACAATGACAACAGTGATGCTCTAAAAACCAGTCCGAAGTAGTGAAAGCCACCCCCCGGAGCTCTGCCAGCTGTTTTCAGTGCGTCTGATCAGCGTTACGTGTGCTGGGTTACGATCAATAACAGCATTGTTAGTCTCGCCATCAAAGCCTTATTGACCATCTGCTGACCCCATTTGGGTCAGGGTCATTCGCCATCGACACGAAAGAGCTCATGAAGCATGCCACATGTTTTGTCTGCCACACAAAGGGCTCAGGAAGTCTGTTTATTGATCTGCAGAGTGGTGTCAGCATTCATATTATCAGAGGAGCTCAGGACCATTGATGTTTGGAGAGTTGAATGGTGCCCATATTAACGGATGGCGATTGATTCCAGTTCAGATGTAGGGTGAGCCCGAGGGAACGGGGTCAATTATATACATCTTTTATATGAGTAAACATGAATACCATAGCACTTGAATAGTTAATAATTGACTGATGTGGCTTAAATTTCTATTTAAAGAAAAATGTTTTATACTGTATTGCACCTTCATACAGTAAGACCTATATAACGCATTTCAGTTTTGAACAACATTAAACGCATGTTTGTACAATAAATATTGATCACTTTGTAACATTGCCATTACGTCACTTTGAAGACGTTGTGGCATTGAAGATACCAAATAATTAAAAGTTTCTAATATTTCATCTAAAAAACTGCCAAACTTCATTCATTATTTTTATTTATCTTGTGAGGCAGTCTTGAAACGCAATGATAACTTAAATCAAATTAACGTTTTATCTAGAGTTTATACTGTCTGCAATGACATTAGGTCAACATAAATTCTCTTTCACTCTTACGCTTTTGCTCTCACACACTCACGCTTTCGCTCTCTAACTCTCAAGCTTTCGCTCTCTAACTCTCAAGCTTTCGCTCTCTAACCCTCACGCTTTCGCTCTCTAACTCACGCTTTCGCTCTCTAACTCACGCTTTCGCTCTCTAACTCACGCTTTCGCTCTCTAACTCACGCTTTCGCTCTCTAACTCACGCTTTCGCTCTCTAACTCACGCTTTCGCTCTCTAACTCACGCTTTTGCTCTCTAACTCACGCTTTTGCTCTCTAACTCACGCTTTCACTCTAACTCTTAAGCTGTTGCTCTCTAACTCTCACGCTTTTGTTCTCACACACTCACACTTTTGCTCTCACACACTCACGCTTTCGCTCTCTAACTCTCACGCTTTCGCTCTCTAACTCTCACGCTTTCGCTCTCTAACTCTCACGCTTTCGCTCTCTAACTCTCACGCTTTCGCTCTCT
Organism: Garcialebias charrua; assembly: GCA_038048925.1. Classification (NCBI taxonomy): domain Eukaryota; kingdom Metazoa; phylum Chordata; class Actinopteri; order Cyprinodontiformes; family Rivulidae; genus Garcialebias; species Garcialebias charrua. The sequence goes on along the minus strand of JBBPBX010113316.1, from coordinate 4,980 downwards.
AACTCTCACGCGTTCGCTCTCTAACCCTCACGCTTTCGCTCTCTAGCTCACGCTTTTGCTCTCTAACTCACGCTTTTGCTCGCTAACTCACGCTTTCACTCTAACTCTTAAGCTGTTGCTCTCTAACTCTCACGCTTTTGCTCTCTCAGGCTTTTGCTCTCTAACTCTCACGCTTTTGCTCTCTAACTCTCACGCTTTTGCTCTCTAACTCTCACGCTTTTGCTCTCTAACTCTCACGCTTTTGCTCTCCAACTCTCACGCTTTTGCTCTCCAACTCTCACGCTTTTGCTCTCCAACTCTCATGCTTTTGCTCTCCAACTCTCACGCTTTTGCTCTCCAACTCTCGCTTTTGCTCTCCAACTCTCGCTTTTGCTCTCCAACTCTCACGCTTTTGCTCTCCAACTCTCACGCTTTTGCTCTCCAACTCTCACGCTTTCACTCTCTAACTCTCACGCTTTCGCTCTCTAACTCTCACTCTTTTGCACTCTATAACTCAAGCTTTTGCTCTCTAACTCTCAAGCTTTCACTTTAACTCTCATGCTTTCACTCTTTAACTCTCACACTTTCACTCCTTAACTCTCACACTTTCACTCCTTAACTCTCACACTTTCACTTTTTAACTCTCACACTTTTGCTCTCTAACTCTCATGCTTTCACTCTCTAAATCTCACGCTTTCACTCTCTAACTCTCACGCTTTCACTCTCTAACTCTCACGCTTTCACTCTCTAACTCTCACGCTTTCACTCTCTAACTCTCACGCTTTCACTCTCTCTAACTCTCACGCTTTTGCTCTATAACTCTCACGCTTTTGCTCTATAACTCTCACGCTTTTGCTTGATAACTCTCACGCTTTTGCTTGATAACTCTCACGCTTTTGCTTGATAACTCTCCCGCTTTTGCTCTATAACTATCACGCTTTTGCTCTATAACTCACGCTTTTTCTCTATAACTCTCACGCTTTTGCTCTATAACTCTCGTGTTTTCACTCTCTCCCTCGCTCTCTCCCTTGCATGATCTCTCTCTCACACTCTCTCTCTCGCTCTCCCTCCTTCCCTCTCACGCTCTGCCTTGCTCTCTCTTGCATGCTCTCACCCTTGCTCTCTCCCTCGCACTCTTGCATGAACTTGCTCGCTCACTCTCCCTCCTTCACCCACTCCCCTCTCTTGCTCGCTCTCTCTCATTCTGTGCCTCTTGCCCTCTCTCATTTTTTTGGTGATTTGAAGTTTTACAGTGAGCAGTATTTTCAGCAGGGATTTCTTACTTTGAAAGAAGGATGACACAGTTTTGTGCACGTCTGCCATCAATAACGGACAGTTCTTTGACCTTCCGCGTACTGACGTATATGTCATCCATAGAGCCCGTCTCTTTCTGTAGAGGGGGAAAACAACATAATTAGTTGGCAACTTTCCTTCTCATTTGGCTGCAAAATATTTCACTCAATAGCAAATTACTCTTGCTGAGAATTAACAAGGCGTTAATGTAGACTACCGGTATTCAACTATAAAAGCGAGTCGTTGAAGGAAGCACAGGTTTAGACGATGTGCTTACAGCAAATCAAGTTACCTGACCTGTTTGTGCTCTTATAAGCTGCAAACAACACGCAAGTGGCTTTGAGTTCAATGTCACAAAAACCCAAAGCAGGTTTTTGGTGAGTCACCGCTTCAAACACAATGCAAAACGCTCTATAAACATCTTAGAGGAAGAGTTGAAAACGTGATCCAATCAAAGTCTGTGGTTGAGTTTTGTTAGACTCACACAAATGTTGCATTTAAATTCTTCGAAGTGAAGAATACAAGTCTAAGGTTGTTTGAGGCTCCATGTTAAACACATTCTATTTATGTTCCAGGCTGGTTTCCTGTTCACCAGAAAACTTTCTTTTTTGAGGTTGTGGAGTATGACATATGCGAAACAGATGTAGATTGTAAAGAAAGTATTATTTTTCCTTGTCCGTGTTGACCCGGGGATTTTGGCAGAGGGCTGAGGTTGGCAGCAGGTTAGGGGGACAACTCCCATCCATCAAAAACCAGTCAAAGCTCTCTCTGCCCTCACCCTGCAGCTATTGTTGCCAGCCTTTATGCATCATGGGCACTAATGTAACTGGAATCATTTGAACTAAACAACTTGAGACCAGAATATTTAACTTTTCTGACAGTTATTAAAATACACCAACTAAAATGTTAACATCCGCGTGGCTGCATTTAAATTCACATCATCTGGCCCTAGTTTAAACTAAGAATTTATGACACCATTAAATTACGATATACTTAAATTAGCGCAAGAAAAAGATAAAAATTGCATTGATGACAAATGAGAGTCTTTGTGAAGATCATACCACTTCTGGTAATAATAATTTAACAAATGTATATTTGAAATAAAAATAAATAAAATGTGACTGAGGAATGGAATTAGAAATAATTAAAAAGTAAATATGGTTATGGAGACTTGGAGGTTAAGGAGTTTTTTTTTTTTTAGGTTGTGGGCTTATGTAAGAGTTAAAAGCCCATCTATGGTTGTCCCTTTTAAACTATACCTGTTCTAAAATTATTATTTTAATGACTTTGGAAGTAAGTTTCTAGCCTGACGTACTTCTGTAAATTATCAATCTGTATAAGAAAGTCAATTTGATTTTCCCGTTTATCCAAACAATGTATATTAGAGAAAATCATACAACCATTGAGCACAGGGGAGCCCCGGGGGTCAGCATATATTGTCCAAAAACATTTGAAAACACGACAAAGCTGGAAGTCTAAACTTCGTCTTCCAGGTGGAAGATGGCCCCGTTCAACTCAGAAAATTCAAAGGGGTTTTGCTCAGCTTTAGATTATGCAATCTTTATTTTATTTTTTGCTTTTAGGTTGGAAATTAGACAGATTGCTAACTAAAACAATAATGATGAATGCTGTGCTCTGTCTCTGTCAAACAAATAAATAAAAAAAGAAAGACAAATAAGGCAGCAGAACAAAATAAATAGGTTTGCTGCCCAGTTGTATTCACATTTATTTCAAACTGTAATACAAAATTATGACTTTGCATTTTAAGAGATGTATGTATGTATGTATGTATGTATGTATGTAATTATTATCATTATTTTTATTTTTTTCAGAGCTGCAATGCTTGAAAATCAAACAGACTGGCACAGAGCATCAGACAGTATCCAACCTCCGTCAGTGAGGGACTCATAGGAAATAAAAATTAAAATATTGTAAGGAGTTCCCAACGCCTCCATAATTCAGTGGTTACATTTCATCAAGGAGGTGCCTACAATACTTTTTTTTTCTTCATAATGAGAGTTTGGGCTTTTTCTTTGACTTAAAATATAAAAAATACTTATAAATGACAACAGATGTGATTTTTATTTTTTTTACAAAATGTAAAAATCTAGTTTTTGTACACTGGACATTTTATTAGGTACACCTGTTCAATATCTTGTTGAAACAAATAGTTTGCCGCTCAACCACAGGGCAACAACTCAGTGTCTGTACATAGAAGACTTGTTGAAGTTTAAATTGGGCATCAAACTGGACAAGTATAGAGACGTAAGTGAGTAACTGTGGCATGATTGATGCCAGATGAGCTGGTCTGAGTATTTAAAAATAAATAGGTTTGCTGCCCAGTTGTATTCACATTTATTTCAAACTGTAATACAAAATTATGACTTTGCATTTTAAGAGACATTTTAATTCCTCTAAAGTGACATTTGAAACTATAAGAACCTAGGTTAAGAATCTAAAAAAAACTTTCCAATTTAATTTATGTTGTCAATGAACATTTATTTATTTAGCTGATGAATTTATTATTTTATTTTATACTAGATTATTTTAATTCAATTCAATTCAGTGTATTCATATAGTGCCAAGTCCCAACAGAAGTAATCTCAGGGCACTGAACAGAAACATTTGTACACTGTACATAAAAGTAAGTTAACACTATTTATTAGTTACTATTTACTATTTTAGATGTTAGTAATGTTGGCTTGATGTTCAAATGGAGCAAATAGTAACAATGAGACATGCATAAATTGTAAAATAGTGACATGTAAAGCCAAAACTATGAGCTAAAAGAAAGCTAAAGACTAAACCAGCATACAGCCAGGTATTTCACCTATTTTATTACATACAATTTGATTGTCGCAGCTATTACCTCTTGATTTGAGACATGAAGACAAAGCTAAAAAAATAACAATAATTTAAATCATAAAATTTAAATCATTACTCAGTATTCACATAAACAGCTCTTTCTGACCACTGCAATGCAGAAGAGGAGGCAGCTGCAGCAATAAAAGGGAGGTTAACCGTGTGATCAGATGCTCAAGAGACCTTTAACTCACCTGTTTGAAGGATTGGTTAGTTAGCAGGTCCTGCCCAGGCATTCGAAGAGTGCAGAAAGACAAAAATAAAAATGAAAATCATTGAAAATACATGCAAGGAACAGCATTTAAGGCAAGAAAAAAAGATGGTAGCCAGTGCAAAGAGCTACAGCTACTATTAGCACACTTCAAGCTGAAGGAAGCTTTCAAGAGAATCGCCTGTCAGGGTCATCAGTTTCAAAGAATCAATAAGAGGCTAAAAGATGAACAGAAAGAGTTTCCTAGTTTGTTTTTGTCTTCTGAAAGAGCTTATAAGTGTTCCATTTATATTATTGAGATTTTATCTACTTCTATCTTGACATGAAATAAGGCAAAACATTAAAGTATGATTGAGGTAGCTACTCCCACAGAGTGCAAATGTAAACGAAAATCCATTTGGGAAAAAAATAGATTTTTAAAAAGAAAATTTGCTACGCATAAACATGCCAATAATGTCTCGTTGAATTTAAATTGAATGCAGCTCCTGCCAAAGGGAACAGAGTTGTCAAAGCCATGAAGATGTTGGGTTTTTATGCAGCCACATCTACTAGGACCTGTGTTTAGTCATTTTGCTGTGCGGGTAAAAACCTGCTCTGTATAAATAAATACCTGCATTGAATCAAGGTCAACAACC
>JBBPBX010113315.1:0-10478 GCA_038048925.1 Garcialebias charrua | reverse complement strand
TCATTGTATGTGGTCGCTGGTGGGATTCGTCCGGTTCTTCCCCTTGGTCGGATCTGGGGAGTGGGCGAGTGGCTCGTCCTGTTCGGGTGGCCCTGGGGACTCTGGGCTCGGGGTCCTTCCTGGGGTCTTGGGCTTTGATCGCCCCTTCGTCTGCCTCGGGCTTTGGGGGGACGGATCTCTGATGCTTCACAGTCGCTACTAAATGTTCTATTGGAGGAACCTTATTCACTTATGCATGCTCACAACCACACACAAATGGATGCAGGGATGTATATGTAGATATATGCAGATATGTAGATGGGTATATGAATGAATATAAATGTATATGTATGTATACTGTATATATATTTGTAGGTATGGGTATGTGTATTTATAGAAATCTACTGCAAGGTCATGAATATTATTAGTCTTTATGCATGTATGTTTCGTTGCTGTGTTCTGTCATGTGCTTTGCAGGATAGCGGACGGAGGTTGGGTGTGTTGGCATTGTGCTCTTTTTGTGGATAATTGTTGTTTTGTTGTCTTACTTTCTCTTTTCTTTCTCTCTATTTAAAAAAAAATAAAAAATACATATTGGAGTGAGAGGATGGCTATAAGGTGAGAAGGGAGGCCATCTATAAATGGAAAAAAAAAATAACTGAACCCCCTGTGAAACTGTTACTCCTCCCCCGAAGCAGATTCAAATTCTCCCTCAAAATGGGCGTGTCGAGAGACAAGGAGGGGAGGAGGGGCCTTCACGCCTCCTCCAGCAACAACCTAAAGGGTCCAATACATAGTTCCCAGACACGCCCCCAGTATTGCTCAAACTGGTTTTCGCACCACATCTGAAGGCAGAAAAGGCAAGATGGCGAACGATCAGAGCAAATTACAGGTGGTCCCCGACTTACGAGCGAGTTCCGTACTTATGAGTTGCTCGTAAACCGAAAATTCGTACATCGGAACGGCCCGCAGTGGCTATCTCGTAAAACCGGAACTTTGCTCGCAAATAGAAAAAAGACGCTAGCGCTGCAGCGCACACCCGTTTATCAACATGAGACTGAACAAGCGTACATGCTGATCCTTAAACATGCACAACACTTTATTTACAAGCAGTTAGCTAGCACATTACACCACACATTCATCTATAAACACATACCTATACAGTTTTTTCGGTACAACAGTGCTTTTCTCTGCCTTTTGTTTTCACACGACAGACACGTCGTCTCTCGCCCCCCCCTCCACGCGCTCTATGTGCAGTCAAAGTGCAGTGCAACTGTCTAGTCCAGACAGAAAGGACTGTTAGTATCCTAACTTCATACAGAAAAAGTTTTAATAACTTACCGAAAGCCGTCTGCTTGCGCCGCCATCAGCTGCATCTGTTAGCATTAGCTCCCCCGAATCCGCAGCTCCGGGCAGTCCGGTTTATCTGCATCTCCAAAAATGCTGTCGGCTTTGTTATTCCAAGTTAGCTCGTTGTCCCCCGATGTCTTCGGCTTCCAGTCCGACATCGAGGCGAGCTCCAGGAACCTCTGATCGCACAAAGCCGGCTGTCGGAGAGCTACGAGGGTGCAGCTACGAGGCTAATGTTAGCTCGTTGCTAATCCAGTCCGCAGCTTCTCCATGCCTGAGACATCTCCGGGCAGTCCGGTTTATCTGCATCTCCAAAAATGCTGTCGGCTTTGTTATTCCAAGTTAGCTCGTTGTCCCCCGATGTCTTCGGCTTCCAGTCCGACATCGAGGCGAGCTCCAGGGACCTCTGATCGCACAAAGCCGGCTGTCGAAGCAACAGCTCTGGTGGGGTCCGGTTTAGCATGTTAGCTTAGCTCATACCATGAGCTGCTGGTCTCGCGCGGTGCTGTAGGAGCGCTTCGCGAAGTGATCGCTGCTGCTGCTCCAGTCCTGAGACATTCACAGAGTTCAGGGAGTGTTTCCAGTTAATTTATCCGTATGAGGCATGCTCTTATGGGAGAAACAGTCCTCCAAAAGCCGACTGCCGACAGTGCCGAGTGCCGACCGAGACCGGAAGTAATGAATGTAAAATGGCGGCTCCGCCATTTTACATTCATTAGTTCCAGTTTCAGCAGTACCGGAATACCAGTTCATTCATTAGTTCCAGTCTCGGCAGTGTTCAAAAAAGCACGAAATTATTTAAAAAAATGATAATAATGATACTTTACGTATATATAAAGCCATTTAAAACATTCACAGCTGCAACACATGAAATTAAGAACATTTAAACCCAAAAAAAAAAAAAAAATTTTTTTTTTTTTTTAATTTCATATTTTTATTAATTATGATAATCTCGTAAAGTCGAACGCTCGTAGGTCAGGGCGCTCGTAAGTCGGGGACCACCTGTACCTGCAGTGTTCCGTCAGTGAGGACTGAACTTGGAAAAAGGGCCTTCTCCTACTCCGCTCCTGCTTCATGGAATATCTTACAAAAAGATCTGAAGCTCTCGACCTTGACTTCTCTAAATGGTTTTCAGAATCTGTTGGAATCCTGGCAAAAACCAATGCAGATTTGTTCCTGTCTTTGATTTTATACGTCTACCTTATAATGTTTTGCTAGTTTTTTGATACTTTGTTAAAAAAAAAAAAAAACTTTCTTTTTTTTCTCTCTTTTGTTTTCTATTGTTTATTGTTTGTTTGTTTATTGTTTAAGGAAATTCTACCACTGCTGTTCATTGTTCTTTAGTTTTAGCAGGTCGCTTTCGTAAATGAGCCCATGAGGTTCAAAAGATTTACCTGACTAAATAAAGGTTGAATGAATGAATGAATATTTTTTGGTCACTATGTGTCACAATTCTGTTCTCGCAATGACACTTCGCTTATATAAATACCAAGTTTTTTGGTCCAATCCCAGATTCATTCTTTGCCCTATATTTCGATCATCTCCTTGGCCCTTAATTTGAAGTTGCAAGGGGTAGTGGGTAAAATCTGCCATTCAGAAATAGACAAACACTTAAAGTAGCTGATAAACCATCAATCCTACATGACAAAAAACGAGTTTGTGATTGTTATTAACCTTTATATAACCAGGCAAATCCCACTGAGATCACGGGTCTCTTTTGCAAGGGAGGCCTGGGCCGGAAGGCAGCCTAACATGCATGTTTTTGGTCACTGGGAGGAAACCGGAGTATCCAGAGAAAACCCATACAAGCACAAGAAGAACATGCAAACTCCATACAGAAAAACCCCAGGTCCAACTTGGGGATTGAACCCAAGATCTTCTTGCTGTGAGGCAACAGTGCTAACCACTGAGCTGTTGTGCTGCCACAATACCACTATCATGATACCACGATGCTAAGTTGGTTGTTCTAGCCTTGAGGAATTGGTGTTTTGCAAAAATCCTGTTTTCGATTATATAAAAACCCATCTTTTGACCAAGTTTCATAGATTCAAATCCACCCCTCGATTTTAAATGTGCCTTTGGCTATTACTTTGAAGTAACCGATTCAATTCAATTCAGTTTATTTACAAAGTACAGTGCCAAGTCACAACATAAGTTATCTCAGGGCACTGAACAAAAACATTCACATACATTCTAAAAAAGTTACGTCTGGACCTCTGGACATTCAAAAAACAAAAAAAACAAAAAATGTTGTAGAAATGTTTCGTCTTTCCTCCGAAAGCCTTCTTCAGTCTGAAGAAGACTGAAGAAGGCTTTCCTCCGAAAGACGAAACGTTTCTACAATTGTTTTTTTTTTGTTGTCGTTTTTTTAATGTCCAGAGGTCCAGACGTAACTTTTTTAGATTTTTCTACCTGGATTATTGAGCATGCATCAGGATATTCACATACATTATAAATGCCAAATAGTAAAGCTATCCATTTAAGGTGATAACGTTACCCAACAAAAACATATACAAAGTAAAGAATATTAGTCCAAGCACTGAACCCTGAGGAACTCCATGTGCAACTTTGCTATATGAATAAACTTCCTTATTTACATTTACAAAGTGGAGGGGTAGGGAGGGGTTAGGGTTGATATACCACAATTAAAATATTGAACAATATCCTTTCATGAGATGTGTCAATCATAGGGAGTTTTACCAGTGTGATACGGTGCTGTGTAACTATCTATGCGGCTTCCAACTGATTTTGGTATTTACCACCATTTTCTGTTCTTGTCAAGAAAAAATAACCATAATACTTTAAAATTTTGCGATACAACAAGCCAGACTTTCCAACGTTTGTGACAAAAAATGAAGAATCTACTGCCATTTTAAAGTTGATATGTTTGTTTGAAATGTCCCCCAGGAAAGTATTATTTTGTAGACTTTGTCCACTCCGATTTCACCAGAAGATGATTGGGACGGCTGTAGCCCACGGAGAGAAAATGTAGGATTAAGGGTAAAGGGTGAAATGGGATTCACCTCATGGAAATACAGCTGGGTTGTGCTTTCTGGTTTTCTTTTTTTCTTGATTTATATTGAGCTTGTTTACGTTCTCTCTGAAGTATACCCAAAGATGACTTTTTATGTAGTTCCATAAAGCAGAGCGACTTGGCACGCAGATGTTCTAATGTGTGTTTTGGGGGTGTTTCTGAGGTGGTTTATATGATTTGTTCCCCTTTTATTGTTTCAGTATGACAAAGGGGGGAAAAAACTTTCTTCAATCTCAACTGGAAAAGAAAAAAAGGTTTCTAACTTCATTAAAGAACCCCTTCTTCTACCGCCATGCGAGCAAATTCAAACTGTTTTCAATAAATGTTTTTTTCCACGGGGTGGTCGGTGGACCGCTGCTCTGTCAAATCGAGACTCTGGGAAGTAATCGCAACAAGTTAATTATCATTAGAAACAGCTTGAAACATTACAGCCGACGGATTCCTTCACAAAAGTAACCATTTTAGTCACTTAGACTCAAAAGGACTTGACGGGGAGATTTTGCCGAGCAATAAGCATAAAACAAACATCCAAACCAGGAAATAATGGAGAAACAGCAGCAGATCAATTCTGATGTCCTTCATTTTGTTGATCTGCGTGTGTGGTCCTCCTTCTGATCTGGCATCAGTGGGCAGCTCTGTCAGTGTGTTTAGAAGTGCTAAATGCCCCCCTGACCCGCTGCAGTCTGTTATTAGACCCTCTAGACTGCCAGGCCCCGTTTACTCACACTGGCATCAGTGCCCACGCCTGGCAACAGTCGCAAATCGGTCAGAAACGCTCAAACATGCAAGCGCTTACAAACACACACGAACGCCCACCGGGCAATCAGTGGAGGGTGAATAGCCAGAGATCTTCCTCCTCCTTCTGCCTTATCAGTGAGTTGCGTTCAGCCTTAACCATGCATACTGTACAGCCATTAATCATGATTCTCATTAATTATCCATGCACCCGGCTGGCTAATTAACACATCAGCTCAAGCAGAACTAATGCTGTATGCTAGTTCACCTCCCACTCGCACCCAGTGTTACCTACCCCCCCCCCCAAACACACAGTCCAACCCCAGCTCTACCAAACCTTATAGTTACCATCAGCCGTGAGGAAGAAGCTGACTCGTGAGAAAAGCGTTCTGACAATACAGATGAGGGCGACAAAGCGGTCCGGTTCAACGCTCTTGTTACGGATTCTCAATCTATATGGATGTTTCACGTCTTTTGTCGTAATCCAAAAAAGTTGTCAGGTCAGATTCTTCTTGACTGAAACGTGTCGCCGTTCATCCGAAAGACTTCATGCAGTGTTTGCCAGATCTCGCGATAGAAACAAGCAACCAGCTCTAAACAACAACCGGCAACCCACCACATTGCGTAAAACAAAGGCTGTTTTTAAACAGTGTAAACATACATTTATTATGGCATTACACACAAATAACAGCAAAATTATGATGAACACTTTGAATAACATACTTTTAAGCGCTGATAAAATAAATTTTGCATATGTAATTTTTTTCTACATATTTTAAAAAACAAAACCACCTGACATCTGCGTGTGAGTGGAGCCCCCTAGTGGTCGTCCACAGTATGAGTGTTTGGGGTGTGCGACCACAGGCATATTTGTCTATGTCTCTGTGTGCGCTTGTCGCCTTCCCCAACTTGGGCGGGAGCGATAAACAGGAAACGGGGGCGTGGAAGGGACAAACTACCTACTACCACCTGCCTTTTGCTTTATTGTGCGGAGCTGGGAGATAATCAACTAGTTTCACTCAGAAAGAAAGTCAAGCCCAAATAAACAACTTCAAGTTCAAAACAAGCCCCCCCAAAAAACACGACTCACAAGATTTACAAGCGACTTTAGACAAAAACAAGCCCTAAGCCACTTATAATAAGCGACTTGGCAACTATGGTCTGAGGCCATGCGACAAAACTCAGTCCAATAAATAGCACCTTCTCAAAGTGGATAAACCAGATTGCTGGGGACGTCCAGAACTAGCTTCTCACATGTAAACGCAGGACCATCAGTCTACCAATCAATCGCCAGTAACCTAACATTATATCGTTAGTGCCCTGACGGACGCCTGCTATTCACAGAACTAGCTGAGATGTCGTCATGTCCTTTAGCTGGTTTGCTTCAGTCCATTTCCTTTGATACATTTCGTCAGGCCATAACATGAACTGTATTAAACTCGACACCCGTGTAGCCTCAGCCCTTAATCCTTTTAGATGCATGTGGCCGCTGATTGATCCAAATTAAAAGTGACCCATGTGAGCTCACTGGCCAATCGTCCAGAAGCTGACCAATCAGAATGTGCATTGCTAGTTTTGGGGCGTGTCCCCAATGACTGACTGACCGCAGTCAACATATCGGGCACAGAAGTTCGAAAGTGGTGCTCTTTAAAAACAAAAAGAATAAAATTGTCCAATGAATCTGTTCACTGACTCCTCCGCCACCTGAGAGAAGCCAAGAAGGTGCAAGAGGAGCTCAAGAGGAGCAGAGAGAGGAGCAAGCAAGTGTAGACAAGCCTTTAGCTTACCGCTAAAGCCGCAACTTTGACCAAGAAGTGGGAAAAGTCTGTTTTACCGTCTGTCTTGGTTTGAAGAGCTGTTTCTGCAACTTTAGTTTTTGGAAAGAGGTTTATTTGTTTGACCCAGACTATAGGAAACTTGTGTCTTCTAACTTTAGGCCCTGTTTACACGGACACTGTGTGGGGGAAACGGAACTTTTGGGTATGTTAATTAGGTTGAAAGTTTTGCGTTGACATGGGCGAATTCTGTGGATACGACTCTCTCCCCCCCCACCCCCCGTCCTCATGACTTTACTGTAGTTACCATGCTGGGCCATTAGATGGCGCTGTGATTTTTGGAACCTTCACTACTGCGCACGCGTGCTGCCTGGGGTAAACAGAGCAGACGAGGCAGCCTGTTTTCCTCTCTGGCTAAAAGTTCAGCTACTACAAGTTGTTGTCAACAAGTTAACAACAAGTTAAAGCTGGAATTTGGATAAGAGTCAACAGATTTGACACCAAGTGGGACCGCTTCATCTAGCAAGCTGCACACCAGTTGCTGACTGGACCGGAACCGCGTCAACATGTCTGAGTCCGTGAGAATCAGCTGATTTCCAGCAGTGCTACAAGGTAAACATGTTCTTAATAATGTTTCCTTGTGTTTAGTTCGATCACAGAACAACCAACTGAGGTTTTATTTTTATTTTTTTCCTGCGAGGTCGAAGCTGTTCCACGAAGCGGACCGGCGGTTCGGATCTGGGTCCAGTTTCCACCAGGATGAACAACAGAGTCCAGTTCATTAAAGTTCGGTTAACGTGTTTTTAAAAGTGTTCAATTTAATTCTCAGTGTTTGTGACATGAGTTTGTGGTGTTGAATAAATAAATAAATTAAAAATCAACCTGGTGTCTTCATTTTCAGCAGCATGTTAGGCATGACGTAACGAGTCCAGATAGCTTCATTTAGCTCAGATAAATTTAAATATCTCCCACGCTAACATAAATACTGTTTATTATTGTTAAACTGTTAATATATAGCACATTTAGTATGTTATAGTGCAGCGTGACACGTGAAATGTCCGACTGCCTCGTTAACAGACAACTGGATCCAGGCAGCTGGCTCTCTTCCAACACAGATGCAGGTAAGGTGTAGAATAATTAAATATGAGAATCAAAATATATTCCATCAGCTATAGTTCAGAAAGTGGTGCGTGTGTCCACTGTCCAGTCCACCGCCATTGTTAAAATGCCGGCTGTCTGCGCGTGCGTGCTGCGTGCATGTGTTCAAACAAAAGCTCCGCGGGAGATGTTTACATTATCAACGGGGGGTCTGCGAAAAACTTCCACCTTGAGATCAAAAAAGGCATTCAATACAGGATCAACTGGACTTTATTTGTTGCAGAAAACGTTTCGACTTCTGTCCAGAAGTCTTTTTCAATTCTGAATGAATGATTCCACCTTGAGAGCAGGGTCAGAAAAGTATCGGAGTCAAAGAGGGGGGCCAGCAACGTCGTGTAGGCGATAAGCAAAGTCGCAAAGAGAAAGTAGCGGTTACACTCAAAATACGCGCCGTGTAAACTGGCCCTTAGAGGAAGTTAATTCAAATCGTGCCGTTTCCATTCACCTTTTCTGATGCGATACTTCAAAATGCGCATCAAGAAACCTTGATGGAAACACGGCTACTGCTGCTACCTGTTGTTAGTGAGCAGTTTTCTCCACCAATGGAGATATTCACTGCAACTAGATCTTTGCTTTTCTCAGAAAATGCAGACAAGTTGGTATTTATGGACAAAATCTTAAAACTTGATTAGTTAGATTGTAAACAGTCTTTTGCTGCTTATTGTTCTGGTTCTGGCTGTTATTGTATTTATTAAGATTTTTATTATTGTTAGTATAGTTTATTTATTGTAAAGAGTGCCGTTTATTTAAAATATCATCCAAATGGGTTGCTTTTATTTACTTATATTTTTATACAAACGTATTGTTTACTTGATACATTTTCAAAACAAATGTTTTGTAAGTCTTCATTTTGTATTTTGTATTTTTATTTTAGCGTACCGTTACACCCCTAATGTTGGGTCCTTTCTGTAAGTTTGCATATTCTGGGTTCAAAACTCGTCCGTTTGTGATAGTCTCTCTCCCAGAAAATAATACTGTAATAATAATAATAATAACTTTTATTTATAACGCACTTTACATACAACAGATCTCAAAGTGCTACAATGAACATTAAATAAAATCAAGATTAAAATCAACCATAAATGCAACTAAGTGGAGGAACAACCAAGAGGATAGTGCCTCACAGATGATCGCATCAAAAACTTAAAATTCACAAAATGCAGATAAAATACTCAAATAAAAACTGGGTGCAATAAAAACAAAAGCACAATTAATTAATTAAAAAACTGGATAAAAAGAAAGGTTTTAAGACCTTTTTTAAAACATGTCACGGTCTGTGGGGCCCTCAGATATGAGGGCAGAGCGTTCCACTTGACAAAGAAAAAAGAAAGGTCAATAATCTAACATGGACACAAATGGGTGGCTTTTGTAGTTTTAGAGGAGATCAGCAAATAGACTGAGACTGACCAAGAAACCACTTCTGATACTCCAGTATAAAGGCCTAGCCCTAGATGGACAATAACTGAAGCTCTGCTAGAGTTAAAAAACAGAGAGCTGGCTGCCAATCAGCTAGTACCAGTTTATTCTGTAATCTTATATGTGTGTGTGTGAGTGTGTGTCTTGTCTGTCTGGATCTTGGTTCTTTATGGATGACTGAGAATGTAGAGGAAGAATGGATCTGGGGCTGAAGCTAAATGATGAAGGGGAGACAGATCAAGGCCAGTTGACCGTCCTTATCTATGCAACCCACTGATATCAGCGTGATGGGGTTGATACCTGGAGCCTTTCTGCAGAACTCTGATGGTAATCAGTCTGCACTCAGCACAGAAAAACAATAGGAAAGGAGGAAAAGCTGAAAAGACGTCAAAGTGAAGTGGAAGATGTGGATAAAAATCTATAGAAAGACCATAGTGGTTTTTTGATGGTCTTCAACCTTAAACCCTATTCGCACGGGATGTTTTACCTAACGACCAGTGTAATCTCCCCAACGTCTGTTTTGTATGTGGCGCATTTGCACGGGATAACCAAAGTCTGAGATTCAACTGAAATTTACGGACATCTACTGGTTATAATGTTAACGCGCTGCGCCGGTCCATATAATGTGTTTAATGTGCCGGTCTCAGGCTTTGATGTGGTTTTACAAATCAACACTAAATAAAACTAAAGAATGCACAATATAAAATTGTGTTAATCTGCTTGTTGAGGACGAGGCAAGTCCCTCCGGCCAGATTAAAGAGGTAAAAAAAAAACATGTTAATCTCTGATGGACAGCAGTCACTGGCTGTGCGTGTGAGCGACTGCATGTCCGCTGACCCGCCGGTTGACATGGACTTGTGACCTGTCCATGGTATACCCCGCCTCTTGCACAGTGATGGCTGGACATGGGCACCAGTGATTTCGCTACCCGAAAAGGAAGAAGCGGGTAAATATATGGATGGATGGGTCAGTTGCAAGTGCGTGTCTCCGCACCTCCTGTCATTAGCGGAAAGGAAGTAGCAGCTCATAAA
>JBBPBX010113313.1:0-10478 GCA_038048925.1 Garcialebias charrua | reverse complement strand
CCGGAAGTCCGCTCGTAAATTTCGCCAGCGCACCTAAAAACACTCTATTTTCATCTAAAAACTACTTTTGAGTGCATAAAAATGATCGGAAACGTGTGTTTATATGCTTAACTTGCTAACTGTAGTGAAAAAACACATGAAAACTCAGTATTTTTTTCGTTTTTTCCAAAAATTCGCAACCCGGAAGTCCGCTCGTAAATTTCGCCAGCGCACCTAAAAACACTCTATTTTCATCTAAAAACTACTTTTGAGTGCATAAAAATGATCGGAAACGTGTGTTTATATGCTTAACTTGCTAACTGTAGTGGAAAAACACATGAAAACTCAGTATTTTTTTCGTTTTTTCCAAGAATTCGCAACCCGGAAGTCCGCTCGTAAATTTCGCCAGCGCACCTAAAAACACTCTATTTTCATCTAAAAACTACTTTTGAGTGCATAAAAATGATCGGAAACGTGTGTTTATATGCTTAACTTGCTAACTGAAGTGAAAAAACACATGAAAACTCGGTATTTTTTTCGTTTTTTCCAAAAATGTGCAGCTCGTAAGTCTGGGACCTCGCAGATCAGAGCGCTCGTAATTCGGGGACTACCTGTATATATATATATATATATATATATATATATATATATATATATATATATATATACTGTTACTCCCAAACTCCCTCCTAAACAATTTAAATTTACATACTGTATACAATATTTTAAATAAACAATCCATACAGCATGTGTTGTTTATGTAAAATATTGTATATATAGTAGTATTAAAATTTAAATTGTTTATTTAAGAAGGGAGTTTGGGAGTAACAGGTGATGAGTGTGATTGCAACCTGGTACGTGTCATGACAAAAGTTGACTGAACTTGAACTATCCTACTTTGCTGTTTTTCACTTATCGCTAGTGGGCGTGTTCCCACCAGCAATATGCATGGTCCAGCGCACCTCATGGTCCCAAACACCTGTGATAAACGAGGGACTATATAAAACTAACAAACCGGTGTGTGTGTTTGTCTTTTTTTTAAGTAAAAACTAATTTAAATTATTTTCAGAAATGCTGTCTTGAATAATTTTGTAGATGTTGAACAACACTATGCAAAACATTAAAATTTCTTTGTTTAAAAGAGCATTTATTGTACAGTAGTTTGTTTTGGGCATGTTTTATGTTTGAGTTTTTTGTTAAATAAGTTCTATTCTATTCACATAATAAATGTTTACTCAGCAGAGGTAAAAAGTAATACTGACAATAATTCACATTAGCCTTTAAAGAACCTTGACCAAAAGACATTTTTCATCTTATTTTGTTCACTTCTGCTTAGTTGAGAAAGTCCCAATTGTTCCTTTAGGACTAAGGCATTACCATCTGGTTCCCACTGAAAACCCATTCGGGGCCCGTTAAACCCATACAAAAAGGCCTAATATCTGGGGAGATACAACAGTATGCAAGTTTACGTATCTGCCACATATCCAATATGTTTCTGGTGCTATACGGGGAGATCTCATCTTTAACAGATCTTAGTACAGGATATCCCACGCATACCCATCTGTGATAGATCCTAGTATTGGATATCTTCTGGATACCCATCCATAATAAATCCTAGTATTGGATATTTTCCAGATACCCATACATGAAAAATCCTAGAGTAGGATATTGTCTGGATATGTATATTTAACTGTACACTTGCATATTGTGTGTGTGTGTGTGTGTGTGTGTGTATGTGCGTGTGTGTGTGTGTGTGCAAGGGGTTATGGAGAACAAGATCTGTGAGTTTGGTGGTCCTATCACTGCGTTTAGTTGGAAATCCTAACCCCAATTTGTTAAAATACAAATACCCATAATTCATAGGGAGAACGTAGGACGGACAGGAATCTCATAAATTGCGGTCAGGGAGTTATGGAGAACAAGATCTGTGAGTTTGGTGGTCCTATCACTGCGTTTAGATGGAAATCCTAACCCTAATTTGTCCAAATACAAATACCCATAATTCATAGGGAGAACGTAGGACGGACAGGAATCTCATAAATTGCGGTCAGGGAGTTATGGAGAACAAGATCTGTGAGTTTGGTGGTCCTATCTCTGCGTTTAGTTGGAAATCCTAACCCTTGGTCAAAATACCATAATCCAAAAAAAAAGTGTTGGGAAAGTGTTGAAAGTTCCGATCAGCTCTGCAAGGTGCTGGCCAATATCTTTAACACCTCATGCCCTGTAGACCCGTCTGCCTGAAGACCACACCACCATCATCCCAGTCCAAAAAAGCTCTACAGTAGCCGTGTTTCCATCAAGGTTTCTAGGTGCGCATTTTGAAGTAGCGCAGCAGAAAAGCTTAATGGAAACGGCAAAATGCGAGGTTACTTCCTGAAATACGCTAAAAAGTTTATACGCTCGCTTGAGGTGGTTTTTGGGATGTTCGGAAATGAGCAGATGCGCACAACGACAGATGGAAACACATTTTCCGACTCATTTCTGACGTAGCGAACATTCACGTCACGTGACGTTCAGCTTTTTCCGCTCCGGACAACATGTAACATCGCTAAAACTAGTTTGCATGACAGAATAAATACAACTCGCCTGATAGCAACACATACCTGAAATATTCTCTCCATTTTGACGAGATGTGTGGCCGGGTTCTGTTTTCAACTGCTACTTCCTGTTTACTGTAGACATGCGCAGTGCTGACGTCTGACGTAATGACGCTGACGTCTGACGTAATGACGCTGACGTCTGACGTAATGACGCTGTGCGCGGCTTGGAAGAAGTGCTTCAAGCCAGTAGATGGAGAAACACTTCTGATCTGCATTAATTTGTATTTACATATTTGCGAGGTAGCTCAAATTTCGCAATTAAAATGGATGGAAACACAGCTAGTGACTGCTCTGAATGACTGTTGGCCAGTGGCCCTCACCCGATAGTCGCTAAATGCTTCGAAAAACTGTTCATGACCCACATCAAAACAACCATCATCAACAAGGACCCTCGAGTATGCATACTGTGAGAACCAATCAACAGAGGATACCATCTCCTCTGTGGTCCACACTGCTCTCACCCACCTGGAACAGAAGGACTCATACACCCATATGCTCTTTGTGGACTTCACATCTGCCTTCAAAATCATGATCCCCCAAACCCTAATGGACAAATTACTAACACTAGGACTAAGCCCCTCCATTTGCAACTGGTTCCTTGACTTCTTAACTAACAGACTTCAGTCAGTGATGATCCACAACTTCTCCTCTTCCACCATAACCCTCAGCACTGGCTCTCCTCAAGGATGTGTGTTGAGCCCTCTCCTGTTCACTCTGCTCACATATGATTGTGCAGATACCCATCCAGGTTGATAGACAAACTATCCACACTTGGACTAAGCCCCTCTATTTGTAACTGGGTCTTAGACTTCTTAACAAACAGACCACAGTCCGTGAAGATCCACAACTTCTCCTCCTCCACCATCACCCTCAGCACTGGCTCTCCTCAGGGATGTGTGCTGAGCCCTCTTCTGTTCACTCTGCTCACATATGATTGTACAGCCACACATCCAGGCTGTCATATTGTTAAGTTTGCAGATGATACAGCTGTGGTGGGATGCATCACAGATAATGATGAATCCAGCTACAGACAGGAGGTGGAACATCTGGAGAGCTGGTGCAAAGAGAACAACCTTCACATGAATGTGAAGAAGACGAAGGAGATGATTGTGGACTTCAGAAGGAACAAACACACCCACACCCCACTGTATATAGGTGGATCTGCGGTGGAGGTGGTCTCCAGCTACAAATACCTGGGTGTACACATGAATGATAACCTCAGCTGGAGCAATAACACCACCAGCCTGATCAAGAAAGGTCATCAGAGACTCTACTTCCTCAGACGGCTGAGACGAGCCGGTCTGAGAAGCTCAGTCCTCACCTCGTTCTACAGGTGTGCAGTGGAGAGCGTCCTGTGCTCCAGCATCAACGTGTGGCATGGAGGCTGCACAGTTGCAGAGAGGAAAGCTCTACAAAGAGTGGTGAAGGCTGCACAGAAGTCTGTGGGAGTCAGTCTCCCCACCATCACAGACATTTACACCTCCAGATGCAGAAAAAGAGCCACCTGCATCATGAAAGACCTCACTCACCCAGCACACTCACTCTTTGCACCACTCCCCTCGGGACGGAGGTTGAGGAGCATCAAATGTAGAACCACTAGACTGAGGAACAGCTTCTACCCTGAGGCTGTCAGACTCATGAATAAATAAATAATAAGAATAAACACTGCAAAATGTCACATCATGCTGATACTGATCTGTTTCTTGTTGCTGCGTTCATCTGTGACCATCTGCTCATGTTCGTGCTGCTGTTTATAATGATGTTTTTCTACTACATTAGGGCTTAGTGTATTACTAGCTGATGTCTCTCTTAGTTAATCCTAGATGTTATTATTGTTTTTCTCTTGCATTTGTTGTTGGATGTAACTGGGACCCTAATCTCGTTTTCAACACATGTACTACATGCGGTGCAAATGACAATAAATTCTCTCTGACTCTCTGACTCTGATAAAGTTTGCAGCTGATACAGCTGTGGTGGGATGCATCACAAACTATGATGAGTCCAGCTACAAGCAGGAGGTGGAACACCTGGAGAGCTGGTGCAAAGCCTGATCAAGAAAGTTCACCAGAGACTCTATTTCCTCAGGCGGCTGAGACGAGCTGGTCTGAGCAGCTCAGTCCTCACCTCCTTCTACAGGTGTGCAGTGGAGAGCATCCTGTGCTCCAGCATCAATGTGTGGCATAGAGGCTGCACAGCTGCAGAAAGAAAAGCTCTGCAGAGAGTGGTGAAGGCTGCACAGAAGATGTTGGAGTCAGTCTCCCCACCATCACAGACATTTACACCTCCAGATGCAGGAAGAGAGCCACCTGCATCATGAAGGACCACACTCACCCAGCACACACACTTTTTGCCCCACTCCCCTCAGGAAGGATGTTGAGGAGCATTAAGTGTAGAACCACTAGACTGAGGAACAGCTTCTACCCTGAGGCTGTTAGACTCATGAATATCTAACCAGAATGGTCACTGTGAAATATCACATCATATTGCTGCTGATCTGTTTCACGTTGCTGCTGATCTGTTTCATGTTGCTGCTGATCTGTTTCATGTTGCTGCTGATCTGTTTCATGTTGCTGCTGATCTGTTTCATGTTGCTGCTGATCTGTTTCATGTTGCTGCTGATCTGTTTCATGTTGCTGCTGATCTGTTTCATGTTGCTGCTGATCTGTTTCATGTTGCTGCTGATCTGTTTCATGTTGCTGCTGATCTGTTTCATGTTGCTGCTGATCTGTTTCATGTTGCTGCTGATCTGTTTCATGTTGCTGCTGATCTGTTTCATGTTGCTACTGATCTGTTTCATGTTGCTGCTGATCTGTTTCATGTTGCTGCTAATCTGTTTCATGTTGCTGCTGATCTGTTTCATGTTGCTACTGATCTGTTCATGTTGCTGCTGATCTGTTTCATGTTGCTGCTAATCTGTTTCATGTTGCTGCTGATCTGTTTCATGTTGCTACTGATCTGTTCATGTTGCTGCTGATCTGTTACATGTTGCTGGTGCTGGGTGGGCTAGCAGTGGTTCCCAACCCTGGTCCTTGAGGAACACCATCTTGCATGTTTAAGTTGCTTCTCTGCTCCAACACACCTGATCCAGTGATTTTAATGACTTCATGTTCTGCAGAAGCCTGTAAATAACCTGTTTATTAAAATCAGGTGTGTCGGAGCAGAGGAACCACTAAAACATGCTGGATGGTGTTCCTCAAGGTTGGGAACCCCTGGCTGGGCTATACAAAGGAGGCATACTTGAATGACATTCTTTGGGGGGTGGGGTCATCAAACCATAATACTGTAACAGGAGCTTCATTGAAGTCCCTCTAGGCTCTGGGTGAGAGCATTTTGCTGTTTGTCCTCACTACCCCTCCTCCTCTCTTCACCCCTCCCCTCCCTTCCCAGCTCTGGGTGAGAGCATTTTGCGGGGGTTATCACATTTTAAATAAGCTTAAATGTTGAGGAGAATTGGTTGTAATTTTTCTCAGTACATTACCTTACTTGTCAGTAAATATTATTACTTACTGTTTTTGCATAACGTGTAGTCACGAAAACAAGGTACTATAAGAAATTGGAGCGGTCCACCCCCTTCTTTTTTTTTTACTAGTGGTATGTCCCTACCGAGTCACAACCTCTTCCGGAGGTGGTTGTTGATCGGAGCAGCGGTTCGTTTTTTGGCTGGACTGGAGGTGGATTGGAGATGGCAGGCGGAAGTGACGGGTCAGAATGCGAATCGGGCGGTATGGAAATAGGTGGCGGGAGTTCTGAAGCGTGGGATGTTGCTCGAAAAAAGAAGCGGAAGAAGGCTTTAAATAGCAAATCAGATGACAGCGATAGTGTCAGAGAAGAGCTAGTAAAGAAGACGAAAGAGGAACATAAAGTAATACTTAAGCTGCTTCAAGATGGGGCTACATTTGACAGCTGGAACCCAATACTGTTAACAAAAGCAATAAGTAAAGAAATCGGAGACGTGAAGAGCGCTAGAGTTCTGAGAAGTGGGACTCTTATGATCTTTTGTAACGATGCAGGACAAAAGGAGAAAGCAATTAGGATGGAAAAACTGAATGGTAAACGTGTGCAATGTTCTCTTGCTTATGATAGCATTGTCAGGGGTGTTGTCACAGGGATCCCAGTAAAGGTGTCAATTGATGAATTTAAAACAAACATTACTAATGCTACAGTTAAGGAAGTCAGACGCATGAAAATAAACAGAGATGGTATCAGGTGTGACAGCCTGTCAATGCTGATTACTTTTGAAGGAAACAAACTCCCGGAAAAACTATTTGTAGGCTACATGTGTTATGATGTCAGGTTGTTTATCCCCCCACCACTGAGATGTTTTAAATGTCAGAGGTTTGGCCATGTTGCGGCAGCCTGTAAAGGAAAGCAAAGGTGTGGAAGGTGTGGTGGAGAACATGACTATGGAAAATGTGAACAAGGGGCTAAACTGAAATGTTGCAATTGTGGTGGTGAACACAGTTCAGCATACGGAGGATGTGTAGTGAGTAAACGGGCAGCAGAGATTCAAAGGGTTAAAGTTACACAAGGTATCAGTTACGCAGACGCCATTAAGAAAGTTCCAGTTACATTTAAAGCTAAAGAACAAAATATTACTACAACCAACGAACCCAAGACATGTGTGGGATGTAATCTGATAAAGGAAGAAACCATGATTGTTGACAAAAATGATTTTGTACTGTTTATGGCAGACATAATCAACTGTTCTGCTCAATCGAAAAGCCGAAATGAACGGATAAAGATAATAGTTAGATCTGCGGAGAAGTTCTTAAAAATATGTGGACTGCAATGGGAATTGATTAAAAACACACTTGATGACTTATCTCAACCCTCTCAGACTTTGACTGAACACTCACAATAATCCTAAATTTAATTCAATGGAATGCAAGAAGCTTAATCTCAAATGGACAAGAATTCAAGAAGTTTATTGATGATACAAAAGTGAAACCTAGTGTAATATGTGTACAAGAAACATGGATGAAACCGCATTTAGATTTTGTTTTGAAAGGTTATTCAATAATTAGAAGAGATAGGGTATCTGGTGTGGGTGGAGGAGTTGCAACATTCATACAAAATGGAATAAATTATAATATTACAAATGTAAGCACGCAATATGAATCAATAAAGATAAAGATATGGACTGATAGAGGGAGTGTAGACATAATAAACTTTTATAATCCGTGTGTTAAATTAGACCAAAGTATATTAGATGATGTTGGGGGATCACTGAAAGGTAACGTTCTATGGTGTGGGGATTTTAATTCACATAATACTTTATGGGGAAGCAATAACACTGACGCAAATGGTGATGTAGTTGAGGAATATGTAGACGGGAATGGTTTGGTGTGTATTAATAGTGGGGATGGAACACGATATAATATTGCAAAAAATACAGAAGCAGCACTTGATTTGACATTTGTGTCCAACAATTTAGCAAGCATTAGCTCGTGGAAAGTATTAAAACAGTCTACCATGGGCAGTGACCACTACCCAGTACTGACCAGGATAGGAGTGAAGATGTGCCTTGACAAAATTAAAAGAATTCCTAGATGGAGGTGGGAAAAAGCTAACTGGGACAATTATCAAACATTAAGTGCAATAAGATTTGGGGATATCAAAGATGCTGACATGTTGGATGTAGACGACCTAAATGAAAGATTAGTCAATGAAATTGTCCGGACGGCGAAAGAAACGATACCTAAAACCACTGGAACTAAGGGTGGCAAGAGGGTTCCATGGTGGAATGTTGATTGTAGTGAAGCCATTAAAACAAGAAATAGAATATTTAGGAAACTCAAAAAGTTACACACACAGGACACTTTAATTCAATATAAAAGGGCACAGGCAATAGTCAGGAAAACTATAAGGACTCAAAAACGCACATTTTGGAGGCAATATTGTAATAGTATTGGTAGAGAGGTAAAACTGTCAGAGGTATGGAACATGATCAAGAGAATGAGTGGGATGAGACGCAATTATGAGTTACCTGTGCTTAGGGGTGACAAAATGGCTGTTAGCAATCAAGAAAAGGCAGAACTTTTAGTCCAAACTTTTAAGAAAATACACAGCTCGGACAATTTATCGGATGAGACAAAACTTCTTAGAATTGGGGTACTGTCAGCATATCCAAATATTTTAGAAACGCAGGAGTTAACTGGAGACACCATGGATCTGCCTCTGTCGTTATGTGAACTAAAAAGAGCAATTAATAGTTCACGTCAGACCACTCCTGGGAAGGATGATGTTTGCTATAAAATGTTGGCTTATATGACAGATGAAACATTGGAGACTGTATTAAAACTGTACAACTTGATTTGGGAAAAAGGTCAGCTTCCATCCATATGGAAACATGCAACCATAGTGCCTATCCTAAAACCAGGGAAAGACCCCTCAGATCCGTCTAGTTATAGACCTATTGCGCTGACTTCCCATCTATGTAAAATTATGGAACGTATGGTAACAGAAAGACTAACATATGTCTTGGAAAGCAGAGAACTTTTGTCCCCATATCAAAGTGGGTTCAGAAGGGGTCGCAGTACTATGGACGCTGTTCTGTGTCTGGAATCAGACATCAGGAAAGCTCAGACAAATAAAGAGGTAGTGGTCGCAGTCCTTTTTGACATAGAAAAAGCGTATGACATGCTATGGAAAGAGGGTTTGCTTATAAAGTTGAATTCATTGGGGATTAGGGGCAGAACATATAATTGGGTGAAAGACTTTTTGTTAGGTAGGACAATTCAAGTTAGGGTTGGGACAGAGTGTTCGGAGATACACGCAGTAGATAACGGAACACCTCAGGGTAGTGTTTGTAGTCCATTATTATTTAGTATAATGATAAATGACATTTTTTCTCAAGTTGAGAAAAATGTTGGAAGGTCCTTATATGCAGATGATGGGGCTATTTGGATGAAAGGTAGAAATATAGAATATGTTAGAAAGAAAATGCAGTCTGCAATAGATGTGGTGGAGAAATGGTCCAATAGCTGGGGCTTTAAATTATCAGTCACAAAGACACAGACTATATGTTTCTCAAGAAGACATAAAATTTCTCCCATTACCCTGAAACTTTACAATCAAACAATAGAGCAAGCAAAAGTAGTGAGATTTTTGGGAATGTGGTTTGATGAGAAACTCAGTTGGAACGTCCATATAGACAAAGTTGCAGACAAATGTAAAAAGATTGTTAACATACTTCGTTGTTTGGCAGGACAGGAATGGGGAGCAAGTAGAGCATCGTTACACAACATATATTTAGCACTTATGAGGTCATCATTTGATTACGGTTGTATAGCTTATTTGTCAGCTGCAGAAACTCACCTACAAAAGTTAGATAAACTACAAGCTCAGGCCTTAAGGATCATCAGTGGGTCATTCAGAACTTCACCTGTGTCAGCAATGCAAGTGGAAGTGGGAGAAACTCCCCTGAGAATTAGAAGGGTTAAACTTATGCTTGCATACTGGGTCAATCTGCAGGGTCACGCTGAAAACCATCCAACCAAAAATATTTTAAAGGATTGTTGGGAACATAATGAAACAGACATCATAAGTTTTGGGTGGGTGGGTGATGCAAAGGCAGTAAGTGTTGGATTGTCCCAGTTTCAGTTCAGCCCTACTCTTCCACTATCATCCATCCCTCCGTGGTTATTTCCGTTACCTACTGTAAATCTTGGTTTACTTCAGAAACTAAAAGTGAAATCAGAACTTCCGGTATGGCACTTTGTCCAAAATTTTTGTGATGAACACTTCTCTGATGATGTTATTTTATTTACAGATGGTTCTAAAGATCCTGAAACAGGGAGGGCAGGTTCAGCAGTTTACATCCCAGCCAGGGACGTCTGTATCAAAAAGAGAGCATCGGACCATTTATCAGTTTACTCATCTGAACTCTTAGCTATATTG
>JBBPBX010113312.1:0-10478 GCA_038048925.1 Garcialebias charrua | reverse complement strand
AGTTAGGATATCCACATTTCTCTAGAGCCTGTTTTGTGTGTGATTTCTCCTTCTGTCTGGCTCCTGAGTTAGTGGGGACGCTGTCTGCTCTGTGATACTGTTCTGATGACTCCTAACTTGTGTCCAAGAAAGCCAACCTGCCATTTTTTACTACATCTTCTCGTGTGAACTTGATATATTTATCCACAGAGTTGATGTGATCAGTGAAATGTTGGACTTCCTGAGATTTAACGTAGATGAAACGTTTCTAAATTTTTTTTTGCTTTGTTTTGTTTTGTTTTTTGAATGTCCAGAGGACCAGACTTAGCTTTTTTGGATTTTTCTACCTGGATTATTGAGCATGCATTAGGGTAACAACATTTTCTTTTCTTTTTATTTCTTTTTTATATAATTCAGCTGCCTCTCCTGACTCACCTGTCTGTATTTTGTCACCAGCATCACCAGCACCTTCTGCATCACCTGCTCCTTCATAAAGGTAACAATATTTTCTTTTCTTTTTTTATTTCTTTTTATATAATTCAGCTGCCTCTCCTGACTCACCTGTCTGTCTTTTGTCACCAGCACCTTCTGCATCACCTGCTCCTTCATAAAGGTAACAATATTTTCTTTTCTTTTTTTATTTCTTTTTATATAATTCAGCTGCCTCTCCTGACTCACCTGTCTGTCTTTTGTCACCAGCACCTTCTGCATCACCTGCTCCTTCATAAAGGTAACAACATTTTCTTTTCTTTTTTTATTTCTTTTTATATAATTCAGCTGCCTCTCCTGACTCACCTGTCTGTCTTTTGTCACCAGCACCTTCTGCATCACCTGCTCCTTCATAAAGGTAACAACATTTTCTTTTCTTTTTTTATTTCTTTTTATATAATTCAGCTGCCTCTCCTGACTCACCTGTCTGTCTTTTGTCACCAGCACCTTCTGCATCACCTGCTCCTTCATAAAGGTAACAACATTTTCTTTTCTTTTTTTATTTCTTTTTATATAATTCAGCTGCCTCTCCTGACTCACCTGTCTGTCTTTTGTCACCAGCACCTTCTGCATCACCTGCTCCTTCATAAAGGTAACAATATTTTCTTTTCTTTTTTTATTTCTTTTTATATAATTCAGCTGCCTCTCCTGACTCACCTGTCTGTCTTTTGTCACCAGCACTTTCTGCATCACCTGCTCCTTCATAAAGGTAACAATATTTTCTTTTCTTTTTTTATTTCTTTTTATATAATTCAGCTGCCTCTCCTGACTCACCTGTCTGTCTTTTGTCACCAGCACCTTCTGCATCACCTGCTCCTTCATAAAGGTAACAACATTTTCTTTTCTTTTTTTATTTCTTTTTATATAATTCAGCTGCCTCTCCTGACTCACCTGTCTGTCTTTTGTCACCAGCACCTTCTGCATCACCTGCTCCTTCATAAAGGTAACAACATTTTCTTTTCTTTTTTTATTTCTTTTTATATAATTCAGCTGCCTCTCCTGACTCACCTGTCTGTCTTTTGTCACCAGCACCTTCTGCATCACCTGCTCCTTCATAAAGGTAACAATATTTTCTTTTCTTTTTTTATTTCTTTTTATATAATTCAGCTGCCTCTCCTGACTCACCTGTCTGTCTTTTGTCACCAGCACCTTCTGCATCACCTGCTCCTTCATAAAGGTAACAATATTTTCTTTTCTTTTTTTATTTCTTTTTATATAATTCAGCTGCCTCTCCTGACTCACCTGTCTGTCTTTTGTCACCAGCACCTTCTGCATCACCTGCTCCTTCATAAAGGTAACAATATTTTCTTTTCTTTTTTTATTTCTTTTTATATAATTCAGCTGCCTCTCCTGACTCACCTGTCTGTCTTTTGTCACCAGCACCTTCTGCATCACCTGCTCCTTCATAAAGGTAACAATATTTTCTTTTCTTTTTTTATTTCTTTTTATATAATTCAGCTGCCTCTCCTGACTCACCTGTCTGTCTTTTGTCACCAGACAGACGTACCCAGAAAACCTCCAAAGGGTGGTGTCCAGATCAGATGAAACTCCTCAACTGACTCTTTTGATACTGCGGAACAGCGGCTTTACACCAAGCTCCCCCTGGATGATGGAGCTCCTTACCCAATCTCTAAGACTGAGTGCCCCCCCCCCCCATGAAGGAAGCCCCTTTCAGCCACTTGTATCCAGGATCTGTTTCCAAACAAAGTGTAAAATATTTTGGACAATCAACTCCTGCAGCTGTGGAAATGTTTATTTCACTTAGATGTTTGCAGTTTTTCTCATACATTTCAAAAAGGTTGATTTTTGTTGTTAATACACAATGTACACAAGTGGTAAATATTTGTTCAGCATTTATATTGAGTTATTCAGATAAGAAAAACTACATTTTTTGTTAGTCAGTCATTAAGAAGTAACACAAATAAGAGAAACAGTAAAAATACTCTGGCTGTTAATGGTGAAATTAGTAATTAATTATGTATTTTAGCATCTCATTTCTTCTTCACAAAATTGATTTAGCATTTGTTTGAAGTAACTTTTTTAATGACATGTAAACAAAGCCACTTTATATTGTCTACACATGTAGATTATTTTATGTTGCTATATTTTGCCACTTTGAAAGAACCAAAATGATGTTCAAGAAATAAATGTTTATGTTGTTATCTATGTGTGATAATTTGTGCAACCCAGTAAAAACACTTTAAAGTATTTAGAAAATTAGAAGAATATTATATGTACTGTACAAGTGAAATTTAGCAGAAAAAAATTGTAATTGTTTTATTTTCCACTTATTGTTTTCTTTGTTAAACAAATGAATTTTAATCAAGAGAAGAGGTTAAATAATGCAAATTTATCTTATTATTCAATGATTATTAATGTAGGTTGTTTGGAAAATTTAATGATTACAAATTGAGTTCCACTTAAAAAACACACAAAAAAATAATTTCTTTGTAATGAATATTTAATTTTAGTCATTTTTCCCTAAATTAATAGTAAATTCAAAGTAATGTTCCTTATATATTAATTTAAATTAAATTTTGCATTAAAAATTAGTCATTTTAACCATAAATTTGAGATTTTGTTCCTAAATCCTACATAAATGTACAGTTTAATGTAATTAAAATCTACTTAGTTTTTTAATTAAATTTAATTACCATTTTCCCTAAATTAATAGTAAATTCAAAGTAATATTCCTAGTCATTTTAACCATAAATTTGAGAATTTATTCCTAAATCCTACATAAATGTACAGTTTAATGTAATTAAAATCTACTTAGTTTTTTTAATTAAATTTAATTACCATTTTCTCTTTATTTTACATAAACTTTTTGAAATTAAAATCTACTTAATAATATTAATTGTCACTTTGTTACCTAAGGTTTTTTAAGTAACCTCTATTCACAGTTTTTTCAGTGTGTGACAGTATTATTACTTTAATTAGAATAATCATAGTTATATTTTGGATCAGTGCACATTATTGGTCATGCTACACACCAAAATGTGAGATAATATTATTGACATAATATTATACATAATATATATTTACATAATAATGACATAATATATATTTACAGCACTTTGGTTGACCTTGTTGTTGTTTTAAGTGCTCTATAAATAAAATGGTATGGTATGGTATACGGCTTGTAAAAGTATCTTTATATAAATTATGATGTATGATTTAGTGTTTCTTTTGGACACAATTTTTAATAGCTGTTTTATTGTACCAAAAGTAAATGCAAGCACACCAAAAGTATGATATATGTGTATAATTGTCATTACTATAATTCAAAGGTAAAGAAAGGAAGTGTGGAAAATAATGACCATCTTCTTCATGTTTTTAAGGTTTCCCAAAACCAGAGAGAGGAGGCGGCAGTGGGAAGTTGCCCTGAGAAGAGAGGGTTTTGTTGCCCTGGACAGGACACTGCTCTGCAGTGATCACTTCAGTTCTGAGGACTTCGATCGGACAGGGCAGACTGTTAGATTAAAAGATAGTGTTGTTCCAACACTTTTCAATTTTCCATCGCATCTTCAAAAGGTATGTATCATCGACCTACAAGATTTCAAGATGTATAAGATTGATATGTCTATAAACTACTGTATATATAAATATGTGGTTAAATGTCACAGTTTAGTATTTCTTTCTGCAAATTTAGCAATAAACAATGTGTTGTTCTTTACATAGCACATTTTAGACACTCTACTTTTGTTTATTTTAGCTTGTAAAAACAAGAGGCTCAAACACCTCTAGAAGAATAGAAGACAACCTGGCAATGGACCTGTCTCAGGATAAAGCTCAGTCTGATGTTGTGAGTATTAATTGATTCACACAATTGATAAGTGAATAATTATTTTTTTTTAAACTGTTAAATTCCACATTAATATTATTTATATATTTGTATATTTTTGCAAAGCAACTGGAAGCCACTGCAAAGAGGCGAAAGTGCTGCAAGCGGCAGGCCACTGACCACCCGTATTCACTGCCTCCTTGCCCCAAGGCTATATATGCCAAACTTAATGAAGCCTCAGCTAGAGTGAGGAAATTGCAGAGGGAGAAATCGAATGCCTTGGCAAGAGAAAGGAGGGCCAAGAAAAGCATGCTGTCTCTTCTAGAGGAACTGAAGGAGAAAAATCTCATCAATGAAGAGCTAAAAGACAAGCTTGAATGCTACTCGGGTAAATTAAAAATATTACATTGAATACATAGTATATAGGGTATTTTATGTTCTTTGGTGAAATGACACCCACTAAATCACTCTTAACTGTTTTTCAGATCTTCCAGTTCAACTGTTGTCGAGGCAGGGCAGCAAGTACACCAAGGCCCAGAGAGAGTTTGCCCTTACGCTCCATTTGCATGGGCCAAAGGCATATCACTATCTGAGAGACACTCTGCATATTTGCCTCCCACATCCGAGATCATTGCAAAGGTATTCTTCATTATGTTTGACTGTAAACTAAATCACTTGGAGAAACTTAAGCGCTACATATTGTGTTACCATGAATTGTAGAACTTGCTGAAAAAGGCTTACATTTTTAACTTTTTAGTGCAATGGCATCTATTTTTGGGATGCCAAGTGTTTTCAGTAGGGATGCTTAGTGTTTAAATGATTGTATGGTTAAATTTTTACTTTTTTATTTTACTAAGGTGGCTGAGCTCTGTTGATGCCAAACCTGGTCTAAATAAAATGATGTTGGACATGCTGGAGCAACGTCGCAAAGCAGATGAGGCCAAATACGGATGTGTCTCTTTGATGCTGGATGCCATGGCCATCAAAAAGCATGTTCAATATGATCCTCAGACACAAACAATGTCTGGATTTGTGGACATGGGAGATCGGATAAATGAAGCTGACATTGCCTCTGAGGCTCTGGTGTTCATGGTGGTTGGGCTTCAAGGTTATTGGAAAGCTCCGATTGCATATTATCTGACCAAGTCCCTAACACCAGAGACACAGAAAGTGTTGGTAGAGCATGCATTAGAAGAGCTTCATCATCGCCAGATATTTAAGGATGCCCAATGTGCCTTACTGCATATGCCATTCTATAACAACATGAACTACTACCTCATGCATATACTGTGTACATTAACTGATATGCTGCTTTGCCACTTTGCAAATGTCAATGCTAGAACCTTTAGTTTATTTTATAGTTATACTTTTTATACTTTTTTACTTTTTGTACTAGTATGCAAAAACTCAGAACAGTATTATGTTCATTAAATGTTTAGTGCTTTAGTTTTTAGAGTTGGTGTAAATTTTCATACTCTTATACCACTATGCAAAAACTCAGGACAGTGTTAAAGTTTTACTATTTTATGCTTATGTCTATTATTATATGTTTCAGTGTTTTAATGTTTAAATAGTTACTGTTGCACCGAGGGAGTGAGAGTCTTGTCACACTATCAGATGTCACACTATCAGATGTTTATTTTTGTTTATTTGTTTGTTTATTTATATTTCTCAATTATTAAATCTTTTCATGTATCTAAAAAGAATAAACTACACATATTGACCAAGGTTGGTGTAATAATGTATTTAATATTACATAATATTTAAATGTGTAGGGAAAAAAATTGGCATAAATTAATTTCATATCACCAATAATAATACTATTTATGATGAAATAGTATTAAATATTTATTAGCATTGTAACATATGTCAGTTAATTTCGCTGGAAATAAACATGTATTTAGAAATAGATGTAAATATAATCTTATTGTGTATACTGCTAGTGCAATACAGTGTCTACATAACGTTATTTTCATGTGAACGTCCATCTTAAGTATACCATATTATAACAACATCTCTCACATTTATAACAAACCAAACCGTTTTAAAATCGGATGGAAATTAAGCAAGTTATGGTTATTTTAATAGTGAATGCACCATTCACATTCATGTTAAGAGTGGGCGTTCTGTCTGTCCCAAGATGGCCGCCGTCTGACGATGTCGGTCTCCATTGGCCAACAGCGGGGCTGTCTTATCTAGTGTTTATTATATCTATGGTGTGACCTGTGTCGTTTTGTCAGTTGACCTCAGGTCATGTGACCTGTGTTGGTCCGTCACTTGACCTCAGGTCATGTGACCTGTGTCGGTCCCTCAGTTGACTTCATGTCATGTGACCTGTGTCGTTGTGTCAGTTGACCTCAGGTCATGTGACCTGTATTGGTACGTCAGTTGACCTCATGCTGTGTGACCTGTGTCAGTCCATCAGTTGACTTCATGTCATGTGACCTGTGTTGTTGTGTCAGTTGACCTTAGGTCATGTGACTTGTGTCAGGCTATCAGTTGACTTCATGTCGTGTGACCTGTGTCGTTTTGTCAGTTGACCTCAGGTCATGTGACCTGTGTTGGTCCGTCACTTGACCTCAGGTCATGTGACCTGTGTCGGTCCCTCAGTTGACTTCATGTCATGTGACCTGTGTCGTTGTGTCAGTTGACCTCAGGTCATGTGACCTGTGTTGGTACGTCAGTTGACCTCATGCCGTGTGACCTGTGTCGGTCCATCAGTTGACTTCATGTCATGTGACCTGTGTTGTTGTGTCAGTTGACCTCAGGTCATGTGACCTGTGTTGGTACGTCAGTTGACCTCATGCCGTGTGACCTGTGTCGGTCCGTCAGTTGACCTCAGGTCATGTGACCTATGTCGGTCCATCAGTTGACCTCAGGTCATGTGACCTATGTCGGTCCGTCAGTTGACTTCATGTCGTGTGACCTGTGTCGTTTTGTCAGTTGACCTCAGGTCATGTGACCTGTGTTGGTCCATCACTTGACCTGAGGTCTTGTGACCTGTATCGGTCCGTCACTTGACCTCATGCCATGTGACCTATGTTGGTACGTCAATAGCCTATATGCCACGGGGGGCGTGACGTACTTCCGGCAAAATGCAACACCTACCCCCCACTTCCGGTTCCCATCCACCTCCGTTGTTGATAGCGTTAGCTCCTAGTAGCAAACCATGACAACGAGCCGAAACGGGAAGCGGCTGCGCGCTACCGGCACTACACGTGAGTACCGTTGTGTCCGCCCACCGGTGGGAACAGCTGTTCCGCGGGGGGGTTTCGGCGAACATTTATCGCGGCTAACCGTAGGGAGAACGTCGCCATAATTTTATATGGTTTTATATGTGTATAGAGTTGTTATTGGTGTGTATGCCGATGTTTTATTAATTGTATTTAGTCATTTATGTTCGTGTCTTTCCCGCTAACCAGAAGTGCGCCGTATGTGTAATGCCTACGGAGGAGCTGGAACGGAAGCCCGTGGCATATAGGCTATTGACCTCATGTTGTATGGCCTGTGTTGTTTTGTCCGTTGACCTCAGGTCATGTGACCTGTGTTGGTCCGTCAGTTGACTTCATGTCATGTGACCTATGTCGTTGTGTCAGTTGACCTCAGGTCATGTGACCTATGTTGGTCCATCACATGACCTCAGGTCATGTGACCTGTGTTGGTCCGTCAGTTGACTTCATGTCATGTGACCTGTGTCGTTGTGTCAGTTGACCTTAGGTCATGTGACCTATGTTGGTCCATCACATGACCTCAGGTCATGTGACCTGTGTCGGTCCGTCAGTTGACCTCAGGTCATGTGACCTGTGTTGGTCCGTCAGTTGACCTCAGGTCATGTGACCTGTGTCGGTCCGTCAGTTGACCTCATGTCGTGTGACCAGTGTCGGTCCGTCAGTTGACTTCATGTCGTGTGACCTGTGTCATTTTGTCAGTTGACCTCAGGTCATGTGACCTGTGTTGGTCCGTCACTTGACCTCAGGTCATGTGACCTATGTCGGTCCGTCAGTTGACCTCATGTCATGTGACCTTTGTCGGTCCGTCAGTTGACTTCATGTCGTGTGACCTGTGTTGGTCCGTCACTTGACCTCAGGTCATGTGACCTGTGTTGGTCCGTCAGTTGACCTCAGGTCATGTGACCTGTGTCGGTCCGTCAGTTGACTTCAGGTCATGTGACCTATGTCGGTACGTCAGTTGACCTCATGCCGTGTGACCTGTGTCGGTCCGTCAGTTCACCTCATGTCGTGTGACCAGTGTCGGTCCATCAGTTGACTTCATGTCGTGTGACCTGTGTCATTTTGTCAGTTGACCCCAGGTCATGTAACCTGTGTTGGTCCGTCAGGTGATGGACAACAATAGGTCAAGCATGTTGTAGAACACAGTAATGGGCCACCTGCATGTGCCGGCACGTACCGTATATACATGTGCCAAGGACAAGGAGAGAGACAGTACTTGTAAGCAAAATCATTAATTTGACAGAACATCAGGGTTACAGGATAATCAGCACAGCAGAATAAGACAATTTTATGCATAAAATTGTTCTGGAGCAGACAAAGCTTTCCGTTCAGTGGATGTCCCAAATTGTTCAACTGTGAGATAACTTCAGGGTCTGTTATGTGTGAATTCAGGTCAGGGCCTCTCTTCTGACTAAGGGGGGAAGTGCAAGCAGAGTCTTACTTACCTGGTGGAAACATTGGTATGCAGTCTGGTGTGGTGGGGGTGTCTGAGTTGTGTGCACGCATATTTATAACAAAAGGCAGTTGATGGCCCACTAATGGTTGAGGAGAAGGAGGGGGTTTGTCCTCAGGATCTTGAAAATTCAGTCATCCTAGTGCTAAAGAGCGTCGTTACGTCATCACGGTCAAACTGCAGTGAAGCAGGTAAGATCAAAATAGAAGTGACGTGCATTTGGTGAAAACTGAGAATTGTTTTGTAACTTTTTCATATTTTTACATGTTTTCAGCTAGTCCTGCAACTTTTATCAGAATCACAGTCAGAATATTGTCATTTGCACCACATGTGGTACATGTGATGAAACGAGATTATGTACACATGGTCCCAGTTACATCCAACAATAAAATGTGAGAGAAAAACAGTAATAACATCTAGGATATAACTAAGAAAAACATCAACTAGAAATACACTAAGCACTAATATAATAGGTAAAAATCATTACAAACAGCAGCACGAACCTGAGTCTGTATGAGCAAATGGTCACAGATGAACACAGCAACAAGAAAACAGATCAGCATCAGCATGATGTGATTATTCTTATTATTTATTTATTCATGAGTCTAACAGCCTCAGGGTAGAAGCTGTTCCTCAGTCTAGTGGTTCTACTGTTAAGTGAATCATACATTCTCAGGTATTAAACACGATTAAACTTATGCATTAAACTTTTTACCTCATATTCAGTGTTCATGCACTCCAAATGACTCTGTGCATCTTGTGACCACCTAGTTCTGCTGACTCTGTTTATCTTGTGACCATCTGTGTGAAACCAACCATTGTTCCTCATATAATGTCCTGTTCTTCATTTTGTCTGCTGACCAAACTTGTGATCTCCTCGTGTTAGTCTAAAAACACTGTTGCATTGTAAGAAAATGCTGTGAGCCATTTTCCATTTGCTGAAATGTTCATTTTCTACTTGTTATCAGGAGTTTCCACTTTGTGATAAGAAAGAACTTCCTTGTTCCACCTATGGTTCCATCCTGTTCCTCCTTCAACCCCCCCAAACTAGCCCCTCCTTTACGAAGGTTTTTAACCCTGCTGTGTTACCCTCTGAATTCAGAGCAGACCTAGACAGCTTCGTGCCTGTATCATTTCTGTTCTCAATCTTGCAAGATTATTAAAACTTTTAAACTTGAAACTTCGTTTGAACAGCCTTGCTTCTTTATTCAAAAGTTTATTCAACAATTTGGTGGCAGCGGTGGGATATTGCGTTTGACTGCATCGCCGCTGGAGACGACCGGACGTGGACCCCGGGGCCGCGGGTCTCAGACTCGCTCCTCTTTCCTCGAGTAGACTTCAGAGACGGGAGGACGTTCGGTTCTCACAGCGGGGAAAAGCCAGCATCGACAATATCAACGAACCGACAAGGCTGAGAGGTAAAGTAAAAATCTCTTTTCAAGTTTAAAGGATTTAAACCGGGGTAAAACTGATACGAGACGCGTTCAAGGACCGTAGGAAATTTGAGCGTCAGGGACGCAGGGACCGTGAATCGTTGTGAGCG
>JBBPBX010113311.1:0-10478 GCA_038048925.1 Garcialebias charrua | reverse complement strand
AACATCACTGACCTACAGAACTTCACTGACCTACAGAACTTCACTGACCTACAGAACCTCACTGACCTACAGAACCTCACTGACCTACAGAACCTCACTGACCTACAGAACCTCACTGACCTACAGAACCTCACTGACCTACAGAACCTCTCTGACCTACAGAACCTCACTGACCTACAGAACCTCACTGACCTACAGAACCTCACTGACCTACAGAACCTCACTGACCTACAGAACCTCACTGACCTACAGAACCTCACTGACCTACAGAACCTCACTGACCTACAGAACCTCTCTGACCTACAGAACCTCACTGACCTACAGAACCTCTCTGACCTACAGAACCTCACTGACCTACAGAACCTCACTGACCTACAGAACCTCTCTGACCTACAGAACCTCACTGACCTACAGAACCTCACTGACCTACAGAACCTCTCTGACCTACAGAACCTCACTGACCTACAGAACCTCACTGACCTACAGAACCTCACTGACCTACAGAACCTCTCTGACCTACAGAACCTCACTGACCTACAGAACCTCTCTGACCTACAGAACCTCACTGACCTACAGAACCTCTCTGACCTACAGAACCTCACTGACCTACAGAACCTCACTGACCTACAGAACCTCACTGACCTACAGAACCTCTCTGACCTACAGAACCTCACTGACCTACAGAACCTCACTGACCTACAGAACCTCACTGACCTACAGAACCTCTCTGACCTACAGAACCTCTCTGACCTACAGAACCTCACTGACCTACAGAACCTCACTGACCTACAGAACCTCTCTGACCTACAGAACCTCACTGATCTACAGAACCTCTCTTACCTACAGAACCTTACTGACCTACAGAACCTCACTGACCTACAGAACCTCTCTGACCTACAGAACCTCACTGATCTACAGAACCTCTCTTACCTACAGAACCTCACTGACCTACAGAACCTCACTGACCTACAGAACCTCACTGACCTACAGAACCTCTCTGACCTACAGAACCTCTCTGACCTACAGAACCTCTCTGACCTACAGAACCTCACTGACCTACAGAACCTCTCTGACCTACAGAACCTCTCTGACCTACAGAACCTCACTGACCTACAGAACCTCACTGACCTACAGAACCTCTCTGACCTACAGAACCTCTCTGACCTACAGAACCTCACTGACCTACAGAACCTCTCTGACCTACAGAACCTCACTGACCTACAGAACCTCACTGACCTACAGAACCTCTCTGACCTACAGAACCTCACTGACCTACAGAACCTCTCTGACCTACAGAACCTCACTGACCTACAGAACCTCACTGACCTACAGAACCTCACTGACCTACAGAACCTCTCTGACCTACAGAACCTCACTGACCTACAGAACCTCACTGACCTACAGAACCTCTCTGACCTACAGAACCTCACTGACCTACAGAACCTCACTGACCTACAGAACCACTCTGACCTACAGAACCTCTCTGACCTACAGAACCACTCTGACCTACAGAACCACTCTGACCTACAGAACCACTCTGACCTACAGAACCACTCTGACCTACAGAACCTCTCTGACCTACAGAACCACTCTGACCTACAGAAACTCTCTGACCTACAGAACCTCTCTGACCTACAGAACCTCTCTGACCTACAGAACCTCACTGATCTACAGAACCTCTCTGACCTACACAACCTCACTGACCTACAGAACTTCACTAACCTACAGAACCTCACTGACCTACAGAACTTCACTGACCTACAGAACTTCACTGACCTACAGAACCCCTCTGACCTACGGAACATCACTAACCTACATAACATCACTGACCTACATAAACTCACTGACCTACAGGACCTTACTGACCTACAGAACCTATCTGACCTACAGAACCTCACTGACCTACAGAACCTCTCTGACCTACAGAACCTCTCTGACCTACAGAACCTCTCTGACCTACAGAACCTCACTGACCTACAGAACCTCTGACCTACAGAACCTCTCTGACCTACAGAACCTCACTGACCTACAGAACCTCACTGACCTACAGAACCTCACTGACCTACAGAACCTCACTGACCTACAGAACCTCTCTGACCTACAGAACCTCTCTGACCTACAGAACCTCTCTGACCTACAGAACCTCTCTGACCTACAGAACCTCACTGACCTACAGAACCTCTCTGACCTACAGAACCTCACTGACCTACAGAACCTCTCTGACCTACAGAACCTCACTGATCTACAGAACCTCTCTGACCTACAGAACCTCACTGACCTACAGAACCTCTCTGACCTACAGAACCTCACTGACCTACAGAACCTCACTGACCTACAGAACCTCACTGACCTACAGAACCTCACTGACCTACAGAACTTCACTGACCTACAGAACTTCACTGACCTACAGAACCTCACTGACCTACAGAACCTCACTGACCTACAGAACCTCACTAACCTACATAACCTCACTGACATACAGAACCTCACTGACCTACAGAACATCACTGACCTACAGAACATCACTGACCTACAGAACATCACTGACATACAGAACCTAACTAACCTACTTAACATTCAAGATTTCAAGAGATTCAAGAGATTCAAGAGCTTTTTATTAACATTGCACCAGTTTTCACCAATACAGCGTGATTATGTATGCACAGTCATCCTGAAGATGGAATGAGTGCGTAAAGCTGCTGCTTATTCAGAACACATGACATGTTCTTCAGCGCGGCCTCTCTCATCCGTTTCGGGATGAAGGTCAAAGGTGTGAAAAAAAGGAAAGTACCATGAGGGTCACAGCGTTGGTATTAAAAAAAATGTATCACATTTTGTCTGCCAAGACACCGCATGACACAGTAAAAACTATACCAAGAAGCACATTTAGACAGTTACATGTTGCATGTTGAGACTGAGGCAGGGAGGTTTCTGTCCATGAGACATTCCAGAACGCTCATAGAAAAGTTCTCCGGGAGGGGGGGGGTGGCAGACAAGACAAGAGGCAGCTGTTTTGCCCACAGTAAAGCACATCTCAGGAGAAATTAGATATCCAGCCTTTTTCAAGGCTGTTTCCAAGGGAGTCAGATAAGAATTGACAAATATTTTCACTTTCAGGCTCACATTGTAATTTCTGTAGCCTTCAGTCTGTAAGGGCGACTCTGTTCCGATCCAATTCGGGACTTTTTCCACTGATCCATGCACTGACCACAGATGTTGACCACAGCGTCCAGAGTCCCAATCCGAGGGTGATCTGTTCACCCTCTGGATAAGCTCGCAAACAGCTGATTTCTCGAGGTCACTGAGCAGACCAGACGTCGGGTGCTCCAGGCATTAAGTCCTGCTGAAGTCTCCCTTATTTTACGATAGGCCAGTGCTCCACAAATGCCAAAAAGCAAAGCGCTGCCATAATAATCCAATATAATCCAGATTCTTCACCTCCACAGAGCATAGCACAGAGAGCGAGACGTACAACATCCGCACCCACAGGAATCCATGGCGTATCCTCTTCGTCACTCTGTGAGGGTGGACCGGCTCCCCTTTGCCGTTCCTTCTGTAGAAATCTTGTTCTTAGAGTCGAATGCCCAAACCTCCAATCCATCTTAATTTGCGTTCGAGGTACCCAACAGAGGAGCTGCAGTCAGCAGGGGGAGGACGGGGGAGAACGGGAGAGGAAAGGACTTGCGACTGCCTCCATCGAGAGCCAAGGTTGAAGAGGTAACTGACCTACAGAACCTCACTGACCTACAGAACCTCACTGACCTACACAACCTCACTGACCTACACAACCTCACTGACCTACAGAACCTCACTGACCTACAGAACCTCACTGACCTACAGAACCTCACTGACCTACAGAACCTCACTGACCTACAGAACCTCACTGACCTACAGAACCTCACTGACCTACAGAACCTCACTGACCTACAGAACCTCACTGACCTACAGAACCTCACTGACCTACAGAACCTCACTGACCTACAGAACCTCACTGACCTACAGAACCTCACTGACCTACAGAACCTCACTGACCTACAGAACCTCACTGACCTACAGAACCTCACTGACCTACAGAACCTCACTGACCTACAGAACCTCACTGACCTACAGAACCTCACTGACCTACAGAACCTCACTGACCTACAGAACCTCACTGACCTACAGAACCTCACTGACCTACAGAACCTCACTGACCTACAGAACCTCACTGACCTACAGAACCTCACTGACCTACAGAACCTCACTGACCTACAGAACCTCACTGACCTACAGAACCTCACTGACCTACAGAACCTCACTGACCTACAGAACCTCACTGACCTACAGAACCTCACTGACCTACAGAACCTCACTGACCTACAGAACCTCACTGACCTACAGAACCTCACTGACCTACAGAACCTCACTGACCTACAGAACCTCACTGACCTACAGAACCTCACTGACCTACAGAACCTCACTGACCTACAGAACCTCACTGACCTACAGAACCTCACTGACCTACAGAACCTCACTGACCTACAGAACCTCACTGACCTACAGAACCTCACTGACCTACAGAACCTCACTGACCTACAGAACCTCACTGACCTACAGAACCTCACTGACCTACAGAACCTCACTGACCTACAGAACCTCACTGACCTACAGAACCTCACTGACCTACAGAACCTCACTGACCTACAGAACCTCACTGACCTACAGAACCTCACTGACCTACAGAACCTCTCTGACCTACAGAACCTCACTGACCTACAGAACCTCACTGACCTACAGAACCTCTCTGACCTACAGAACCTCTCTGACCTACAGAACCTCACTGACCTACAGAACCTCACTGACCTACAGAACCTCACTGACCTACAGAACCTCACTGACCTACAGAACCTCTCTGACCTACAGAACCTCACTGACCTACAGAACCTCACTGACCTACAGAACCTCTCTGACCTACAGAAACTCCCTGACC
Organism: Garcialebias charrua; assembly: GCA_038048925.1. Classification (NCBI taxonomy): domain Eukaryota; kingdom Metazoa; phylum Chordata; class Actinopteri; order Cyprinodontiformes; family Rivulidae; genus Garcialebias; species Garcialebias charrua. Next base: position 5,509 of record JBBPBX010113311.1, on the reverse strand, counting down.
TACAGAACTTCACTGACCTACAGAACTTCACTGACCTATAGAACCTCACTGACCTACAGAATCCCTCTGACCTACGGAACATCACTGACCTACAGAACCTTACTAACCTACATAACATCACTGACCTACAGAAACTCTCTGACTACAGAACCTCACTGACCTACAGAACCTCTCTGACCCAAAGAACCTTACTGACCTACAGAACCTCACTGACCTACAGAACCTCTCTGACCTACAGAACCTCTCTGACCTACAGAACCTCACTGACCTACAGAACCTCTCTGACCTACAGAACCTCTCTGACCTACAGAACCTCACTGACCTACAGAACCTCTCTGACCTACAGAACCTCTCTGACCTACAGAACCTCACTGACCTACAGAACCTCTCTGACCTACAGAACCTCTCTGACCTACAGAACCTCACTGACCTACAGAACCTCTCTGACCTACAGAACCTCACTGACCTACAGAACCTCTCTGACCTACAGAACCTCACTGACCTACAGAACCTCACTGACCTACAGAACCTCACTGACCTACAGAACCTCACTGACCTACAGAACCTCACTGACCTACAGAACCTCACTGACCTACAGAACCTCACTGACCTACAGAACTTCACTGACCTACAGAACCTCACTGACCTACAGAACCTCACTGACCTACAGAACCTCACTGACCTACAGAACCTCACTGACCTACAGAACCTCACTGACCTACAGAACTTCACTGACCTACAGAACCTCACTGACCTACAGAACTTCACTGACCTACAGAACTTCACTGACCTACAGAACTTCACTGACCTACAGAACCTCACTGACCTACAGAACCTCATCACTGACCTACAGAACCTCACTGACCTACATAACATCACTGACCTACAGAACATCACTGACCTACAGAACCTAACTAACCTACATAACCTCACTGACATACAGAACCTCACTGACCTACAGAACATCACTGACCTACAGAACATCACTGACCTACAGAACATCACTGACATACAGAACCTAACTAACCTACATAACATTCAAGATTTCAAGAGATTCAAGAGATTCAAGAGCTTTTTATTAACATTGCACCAGTTTTCACCAATACAGCGTGATTATGTATGCACAGTCATCCTGAAGATGGAATGAGTGTGTAAAGCTGCTGCTTATTCAGAACACATGACATGTTCTTCAGCGCGGCCTCTCTCATCCGTTTCGGGATGAAGGTCAAAGGTGTGAAAAAAAGGAAAGTACCATGAGGGTCACAGCGTTGGTATTAAAAAAAATGTATCACATTTTGTCTGCCAAGACACCGCATGACACAGTAAAAACTATACCAAGAAGCACATTTAGACAGTTACATGTTGCATGTTGAGACTGAGGCAGGGAGGTTTCTGTCCATGAGACATTCCAGAACGCTCATAGAAAAGTTCTCCGGGGGGGGGTGGCAGACAAGACAAGAGCAGCTGTTTTGCCCACAGTAAAGCACATCTCAGGAGAAATTAGATATCCAGCCTTTTTCAAGGCTGTTTCCAAGGGAGTCAGATAAGAATTGACAAATATTTTCACTTTCAGGCTCACATTGTAATTTCTGTAGCCTTCAGTCTGTAAGGGCGACTCTGTTCCGATCCAATTCGGGACTTTTTCCACTGATCCAAGCACTGACCACAGATGTTGACCACAGCGTCCAGAGTCCCAATCCGAGGGTGATCTGTTCACCCTCTGGATAAGCTCGCAAACAGCTGATTTCTCGAGGTCACCGCGCAGACCAGACGTCGGGTGCTCCAGGCATTAAGTCCTGCTGAAGTCTCCCTTATTTTACGATAGGCCAGTGCTCCACAAATGCCAAAAAGCAAAGCGCTGCCATCATAATCCAATATAATCCAGATTCTTCACCTCCACAGAGCATAGCACAGAGAGCGAGACGCACAACATCCGCACCCACAGGAATCCATGGCGTATCCTCTTCGTCACTCTGTGAGGGTGGACCGGCTCCCCTTTGCCGTTCCTTCTGTAGAAATCTTGTTCTTAGAGTCGAATGCCCAAACCTCCAATCCATCTTAATTTGCGTTCGAGGTACCCAACAGAGGAGCTGCAGTCAGCAGGGGGAGGACGGGGGAGAACGGGAGAGGAAAGGACTTGCGACTGCCTCCATCGAGAGCCAAGGTTGAAGAGGTAACTGACCTACAGAACCTCACTGACCTACAGAACCTCACTGACCTACACAACCTCACTGACCTACAGAACCTCACTGACCTACAGAACCTCACTGACCTACAGAACCTCACTGACCTACAGAACCTCACTGACCTACAGAACATCACTGACCTATACAACCTCACTGACCTACAGAACTTCACTGACCTATAGAACCTCACTGACCTATAGAACCTCACTGACCTACAGAACCTCACTGACCTACAGAACCTCACTGACCTACAGAACCTCACTGACCTACAGAACCTCACTGACCTACAGAACCTCACTGACCTACAGAACCTCACTGACCTACAGAACCTCACTGATCTACAGAACCTCACTGACCTACAGAACCTCACTGACCTACAGAACCTCACTGACCTACAGAACCTCACTGACCTACAGAACCTCACTGACCTACAGAACCTCACTGACCTACAGAACCTCACTGACCTACAGAACCTCACTGACCTACAGAACCTCACTGACCTACAGAACCTCACTGACCTACAGAACCTCACTGACCTACAGAACCTCACTGACCTACAGAACCTCACTGACCTACAGAACCTCACTGACCTACAGAACCTCACTGACCTACAGAACCTCACTGACCTACAGAACCTCACTGACCTACAGAACCTCACTGACCTACAGAACCTCACTGACCTACAGAACCTCACTGACCTACAGAACCTCACTGACCTACAGAACCTCACTGACCTACAGAACCTCACTGACCTACAGAACCTCACTGACCTACAGAACCTCACTGACCTACAGAACCTCACTGACCTACAGAACCTCACTGACCTACAGAACCTCACTGACCTACAGAACCTCACTGACCTACAGAACCTCACTGACCTACAGAACCTCACTGACCTACAGAACCTCACTGACCTACAGAACCTCACTGACCTACAGAACCTCACTGACCTACAGAACCTCACTGACCTACAGAACCTCACTGACCTACAGAACCTCACTGACCTACAGAACCTCACTGACCTACAGAACCTCACTGACCTACAGAACCTCACTGACCTACAGAACCTCACTGACCTACAGAACCTCACTGACCTACAGAACCTCACTGACCTACAGAACCTCACTGACCTACAGAACCTCACTGACCTACAGAACCTCACTGACCTACAGAACCTCACTGACCTACAGAACCTCACTGACCTACAGAACCTCACTGACCTACAGAACCTCACTGACCTACAGAACCTCACTGACCTACAGAACCTCACTGACCTACAGAACCTCACTGACCTACAGAACCTCACTGACCTACAGAACCTCACTGACCTACAGAACCTCACTGACCTACAGAACCTCACTGACCTACAGAACCTCACTGACCTACAGAACCTCACTGACCTACAGAACCTCACTGACCTACAGAACCTCACTGACCTACAGAACCTCACTGACCTACAGAACCTCACTGACCTACAGAACCTCACTGACCTACAGAACCTCACTGACCTACAGAACCTCACTGACCTACAGAACCTCACTGACCTACAGAACCTCACTGACCTACAGAACCTCACTGACCTACAGAACCTCACTGACCTACAGAACCTCACTGACCTACAGAACCTCACTGACCTACAGAACCTCACTGACCTACAGAACCTCACTGACCTACAGAACCTCACTGACCTACAGAACCTCACTGACCTACAGAACCTCACTGACCTACAGAACCTCACTGACCTACAGAACCTCACTGACCTACAGAACCTCACTGACCTACAGAACCTCACTGACCTACAGAACCTCACTGACCTACAGAACCTCACTGACCTACAGAACCTCACTGACCTACAGAACCTCACTGACCTACAGAACCTCACTGACCTACAGAACCTCACTGACCTACAGAACTTCACTGACCTACAGAACCTCACTGACCTACAGAACCTCACTGACCTACAGAACCTCACTGACCTACAGAACCTCACTGACCTACAGAACCTCTCTGACCTACAGAACCTCACTGACCTACAGAACCTCTCTGACCTACAGAACCTCACTGACCTACAGAACCTCTCTGACCTACAGAACCTCACTGACCTACAGAACCTCACTGACCTACAGAACCTCTCTGACCTACAGAACCTCTCTGACCTACAGAACCTCACTGACCTACAGAACCTCACTGACCTACAGAACCTCACTGACCTACAGAACCTCTCTGACCTACAGAACCTCTCTGACCTACAGAACCTCACTGACCTACAGACACCTACAAACCTCTCTGACCTACAGAACCTCACTGACCTACAGAACCTCTCTGACCTACAGAACCTCACTGACCTACAGAACCTCTCTGACCTACAGAACCTCACTGACCTACAGAACCTCTCTGACCTACAGAACCTCACTGACCTACAGAACCTCTCTGACCTACAGAACCTCTCTGACCTACAGAACCTCACTGACCTACAGAACCTCTCTGACCTACAGAACCTCACTGACCTACAGAACTTCACTGACCTACAGAACTTCACTGACCTACAGAACCTCACTGACCTACAGAACTTCACTGACCTACAGAACTTCACTGACCTACAGAACTTCACTGACCTACAGAACCTCACTGACCTACAGAACCCCTCTGACCTACGGTACATCACTGACCTACAGAACCTTACTAACCTACATAACATCACTGACCTACAGAACATCACTGACCTACAGAACCTAACTAACCTACATAACCTCACTGACATACAGAACCTCACTGACCTACAGAACATCACTGACCTACAGAACATCACTGACCTACAGAACATCACTGACATACAGAACCTAACTAACCTACATAACATTCAAGATTTCAAGAGATTCAAGAGATTCAAGAGCTTTTTATTAACATTGCACCTATTTTTTACCAATACAGCGTGTATATGTATGCACAGTCATCCTGAAGATGGAATGAGTGTGTAAAGCTGCTGCTTATTCAGAACACATGACATGTTCTTCAGCGCGGCCTCTCTCATCCGTTTCGGGATGAAGGTCAAAGGTGTGAAAAAAGGAAAGTACCATGAGGGTCATAGCGTTGGTATTAAAAAAAATGTATCACATTTTGTCTGCCAAGACACCGCATGACACAGTAAAAACTATACCAAGAAGCACATTTAGACAGTTACATGTTGCATGTTGAGACTGAGGCAGGGAGGTTTCTGTCCATGAGACATTCCAGAACGCTCATAGAAAAGTTCTCCGGGGGGGGGCAGACAAGACAAGAGCAGCTGTTTTGCCCACAGTAAAGCACATCTCAGGAGAAATTAG
>JBBPBX010113310.1:0-10478 GCA_038048925.1 Garcialebias charrua | reverse complement strand
AAGAGCACGCTCTTTCTCCCAATCTTTATTTTTTTTCCATATTTACCCCACTTAGAGCTCATATTAGCGTTGTCTTGTCTAGACAAAGAATAAAGAACAGAGACAAAGAATAAAGAACAATGTTGCATTCGCGTGTAGTCGGATGTCCCGTGAAGAAACACGGTTTTTAATTTTAAACTCACTTTGAAAGTAATTTTCATTAATTTATCATTTTGTTTGCTAAAAACTAACATAGTTGAATGATACAAGATATATATGTTGTGTCACTATATGCAAAGTTCAAAAATGATGTCACAATACCTTTAAAATAACAGCAGGGCCGAGCGCAATTCGTGGCAGTGGCAGCTGCCGCGACCTGCCACCGGAAGTGCCGCGACTGCCACCGGAAGTGCCGCGAAGAGTGCCGCGAAGGCTGCCGCGGCCACCGAATCTCAAAGTGCCACGAAGGTTGCCACAGGGTGCCACCGGAACTGTCTTCCACAGACCACAAGGTGCCACTAGCTGTCACAGATTTTGTCAGATCATCTTCCACAGCAATTTTGTGCAAAACTATTGCCGTTTTGTGTAAAAAAAAATAAAAAAATAAAAAATAAAAAAATAATTAATTAATTAATTAAATAAATAAATAAATGCTTCATCTTTATTGTATGTCCTTCAAAAATGACCTTCTGACGATGATGATTATATTATTTAATAAACACAGAACAACCTGTAATAGTGCATTTAGGAAACATGTCTAAAATAGTGCTTTGTGTGTAGGATGACTAAAAAAATACATATTTCTTTTTTTAAATTACAGTTAAAATTACTTATTGGTGTGCCACAGACTGCCACCAGATGCCACAGGTGCCACCACTACTGTCACCTGCCATGTCACCTGCCACCACTACTGTCACCTGCCATGTCACCTGCCACGTCACCTGCCACCACTACTGTCACCTGCCACCACTACTGTCACCTGCCATGTCACCTGCCACGTCACCTGCCACCACTACTGTCACCTGCCACGTCACCTGCCACCACTACTGTCACCTGCCACGTCACCTGCCACCACTACTGTCACCTGCCACGTCACCTGCCACCACTACTGTCACCTGCCACGTCACCTGCCACCACTACTGTCACCTGCCACGTCACCTGCCACCACTACTGTCACCTGCCACGTCACCTGCCACCACTACTGTCACCTGCCACGTCACCTGCCACCACTACTGTCACCTGCCACGTCACCTGCCACCACTACTGTCACCTGCCACGTCACCTGCCACCACTACTGTCACCTGCCACGTCACCTGCCACCACTACTGTCACCTGCCACGTCACCTGCCACCACTACTGTCACCTGCCACGTCACCTGCCACCACTACTGTCACCTGCCACGTCACCTGCCACCACTACTGTCACCTGCCACGTCACCTGCCACCACTACTGTCACCTGCCACGTCACCTGCCACCACTACTGTCACCTGCCACGTCACCTGCCACCACTACTGTCACCTGCCACGTCACCTGCCACCACTACTGTCACCTGCCACGTCACCTGCCACCACTACTGTCACCTGCCATGTCACCTGCCACGTCACCTGCCACCACTACTGGCACCTGCCACGTTCCCTGCCACCACTACTGGCACCTGCCACGTTCCCTGCCACCACTACTGGCACCTGCCACGTTCCCTGCCATGTCACCTGCCACGTCACGTGCCACCACTACTGGCACATTCAGGTTAGTAGAGAAATGGTAACATTAAACTGACAGACTGATCCAACAGCCTCTCATTTTTTACAGACAGACAATCTCATCAAGCGACTTCAAAACATCCTGGACGTTACCGGGAATGAAGGTGTTGACCAACACATGATCACAGAAGTGCTTCTGCCAGAGGTGAGCCTCATACCGGCTGTCTGCACATCTTTAATGTCTTGTCTAAAATCAATGCCTTGACAAATGACAGAATTCTACATTAATAAGATTTTTATGTTTGTAAATGTGATTGGGCTTGGTGATCATTCCCGATCACATTAAAAAACACAGTAACATTTATAAGCTACTGTGTTTGTGATGGAGAAAACACTGACAACAATTAATCTGTTTCATAAAGACTTGTAAAAATTATATTTTTGGACAAGCGTAACATTCTACTCTGATATTGGCATTTCACACATTAACTTTTTGTGCTTAACTAAAATTTTACAGAACACAATCTGACCTGATGCCAAAAATAAGGTGACTAGAGGCGTGGAGTACAGTAATATGAAATAATCAATGGCAATGTAACATTCCAATAAACCAAAACAGTAAAAAATACTGAAAAACTAATTTTTTTAATAAAAATGTGAAAATGAAAGAGAGGACACCTTAAAAAATTTGTACATTTTATCAAAGTCCACTCCTTTCCCCTTCTGTGTTGTTGTGAAAGTGTTGTCCATTAACTTCAAACTTCAACTGCCCTCTTGTCAGCATGAAATAAAATTAATTTAAAAAAAATTAAAAAATTCAAATATGTAAGTGTACATGACAAAAAAACAAAATTTAAAGCATAAAAACATTTTCTCTACAGTTAATTTTGCTTAAGTTATGTTGTCATTTCAAACTGAGATTTACTGAGAAATAAAATAATATCTTGGTGTGGTTGTAGGAGTATCCACCACAGTATATTTTATTGTATGGTAGTTCAACATATAAATACCATGCAATTAGTAATTTTACAACAGGTGTTCTTGAAATGCATTCTAGGTTGTGATCCAGTGGCTGCAAAGAAGAGGCAATCTTTGCCGCTACCAAGCGGAAATTGTTCTTCAGGACAGAGTCATGGAAATTTTTAGGTAAATAACATTAGTGTTGTCCCAAAGATACCACGGGCATGCTAGATTGCAAGACTGTCTATTTATGCATTTCTTTATTTTATTAACAGAGACAAAGTAGAAGAAGAACAAAAAGAAAAACAAGAAGAAACAACACCAGAAAAGGTCAAAAATTATAATCAGACACTTGCTACAAAAACACTTCAAAAATTTGCATAGGTATTTTAGTGCACATGGTTTTGAAACCCAGGTTAAAGGACACAGGAATTGCATTGACACATTTATAATGTAATTTAAAAGTATATCTTAAAATAGATTGAATTGCCAAGGTGTAATATTTACAGGTAACAGTATTCACATAATAAACATATTAATCAACATATTTTTCTGCAGGGAAGCTCAATCTTGAGAGACAGCCATGCTGCGGCAGAATGGTGCAAAAACCAAATATTTGTTGGCCAGGTTACACTTCCTGCTGTCCTTGATTATGATGATCAAGACAAGGAAGAAGCTCTCCAGGCCCTCAACAGCTGGACTGAGGAAATGAATGAAAGTTCTCCAGCAGAACAATTCTCTTTTATTTTCAAAATGAAGGAGGACCATGAAAAGTTCTGCAGAGAAATTTGTGATGACAGGAACATGAAGGTGTTTGCTAGATTTGAGTAGCCTTTGTAAATAAAGACATTGCAACCAAATTCACTGTTTGTTTTTATTGCTGGAGCCTATTTCTATCTGAAATAGAGCGAGGAGGGATGTGCACAGTGTGATGGACCATGCAGTAAAAGGACAGTCAGGCACAGGTTTGGTTTCAAATATAATATTTTGTTACTTAACCTCAATACACAATTTTGGGTACATAAAGAAGTCACAAAATGGGGCAAATTTCAAGAGGTCAGGGTAACAATACTTTATTCAGACTGAGAACACAAACATACAGACTTACATAAAGGACACAAATGGAAACTTAAATAATAGCTGATCAGCCCCCAAAACACATAGAAATGTAGGGGAGAACACAACAAAAACTTAACTGAAACTAACATAAAGAAATTGCTTTTCCACCTCTTTGTTCCCCATGATGGTCTGGAGCAACTGGGACTCAAAGAAAAAAACTAAAAATTAAATCAAGAAAAATACACAACAGTGTGAACTAAAAGATGAACACTTCTTTTACAATGCAGTGTTATTACTATGTAAAATGTGTAAACAGAAACTAATAATTACTGTATAAGTTTTATGTTTACAGAAAAAAATTAATTTATGTAATGAAATTAACTATAATCTATGTTAGCTGCCATACATGTAGTACTTTTACGAAAAAATATTAAATGTCTCACATGGTTAATGTGCCAAATAAATATATTATTACAGGCAATATAAGTAGCACGTCTTACAAAATGTTGCAACGGCATCCCCCAAAACTGGCAGCACCCGTGGCAGCTCTGCAACACTCTGGCCATCTTGTGGCATGGGAATGACACCTATGATCAGTGGCAGGTGAGAGTAGTGGTGGCACGTGACGTGGCAGGTGCCAGTAGTGGTGGCACGTGACGTGGCAGGTGACAGTAGTGGTGGCAGGTGACGTGGCAGGTGCCAGTAGTGGTGGCACGTGACGTGGCAGGTGACAGTAGTGGTGGCACGTGACGTGGCAGGTGACAGTAGTGGTGGCACGTGACGTGGCAGGTGCCAGTAGTGGTGGCAGGTGACGTGGCAGGTGACAGTAGTGGTGGCACGTGACGTGGCAGGTGACAGTAGTGGTGGCACGTGACGTGGCAGGTGCCAGTAGTGGTGGCACGTGACGTGGCAGGTGCCAGTAGTGGTGGCAGGTGACGTGGCAGGTGACAGTAGTGGTGGCAGGTGACGTGGCAGGTGCCAGTAGTGGTGGCAGGTGACGTGGCAGGTGACAGTAGTGGTGGCACGTGACGTGGCAGGTGCCAGTAGTGGTGGCACGTGACGTGGCAGGTGACAGTAGTGGTGGCACGTGACGTGGCAGGTGACAGTAGTGGTGGCAGGTGACGTGGCAGGTGACAGTAGTGGTGGCATCTGGTGGCAGTCTGTGGCACACCAATAAGTAATTTTAACTGTAATTTAAAAAAAGAAATATGTATTTTTTTAGTCATCCTACACACAAAGCACTATTTTAGACATGTTTCCTAAATGCACTATTACAGGTTGTTCTGTGTTTATTAAATAATATAATCATCATCGTCAGAAGGTCATTTTTGAAGGACATACAATAAAGATGAAGCATTTATTTATTTATTTAATTAATTAATTAATTAATTTAAAAATTTTTTTACACAAAATGGCAATAGTTTTGCACAAAATTGCTGTGGAAGATGATCTGACAAAGTCTGTGACAGCTAGTGGCACCTTGTGGTCTGTGGAAGACAGTTCCGGTGGCACCCTGTGGCAACCTTCGTGGCACTTTGAGATTCGGTGGCCGTGGCAACCTTCGCGGCCGTGGCAGCCTTCGTGGCAGTCTTCGCGGCAGCCCCGGTGGCCGTGGCAGTCTTCGCGGCAGCCCCGGTGGCCGTGGCAGCCTTCGTGGCAGCCCCGGTGGCCGTGGCAGTCTTCGCGGCAGCCTTCGCGGCACTTCCGGTGGCAGTCGCGGCACTTCCGGTGGCAGGTCGCGGCAGCTGCCACTGCCACGAATTGCGCCTGCTGTCTCTCTAAAATAACTTCAGGAGTTCGGCTCTGTCGCTTGCGCCAACTGCACCTGAACGTAACACATCCGCCTTGACGTAACATACGTGGAAGGGGGACGTGACAAACTACCTACAAAGCCAGGGGTGGCAAAAACTCGTGAAAATTACATGCTACATCGACACGTTATGTTTACACGTCAAATTCGCCTCGAAAAATGACGTGTAAACAACGTGTAAACAACGTGTAAACTACGCGTCAAATACGCGTTAATTACGTGTCATTGACGCGTCGAAATTTCACACGCGGTATCAACGTGTCAACAACGTGTAAAGTACGCGTTGTTTGGTTAAGACGTAAACAACATCTGTTTATGTCCCTCTTGGGTAACTTCACTTCCTTACGGCTTCACTCGCGTCTCTTCTCATTGGCTGTCAGGTCCAGGGCTAAACCACTTCAGCAAAACAGAGGGGTGATTCCAAGGTCCAGGTCCAGGGCTAAAGCACTTTAACAGAGATGTAAACAGACGGAGAAACTACATTTCTGCTTATATTTTATCACAATGTTTCTTTTACTGTTTAATGAAGTTATTAATAAATCTAATAAGTGTTTAATTAACCTGTTTCTGTTTCCTATTTCTGACCAATGGCTTATATGTAAAGTAATGTAAGTGTAAAATGTTTTTATACTAATGTTAAAATTAAGTTTATTATTCCAAAACTAAAGTGACTTTTTGTAAACAATAACATAAAATAAAGAATAAAAGATGGCAATTAAAACATACATAATAATAGAACAGAAAACGTGATTTTTCATAAAACGTGATGATATTTTTATACTTGTGCAGTTTAACAGTTTGACAGTTGCACACATTTTTCCAAATTTTTGCAGAAAATGCTGAGGGTTCCTTCTCGTTGAACTCACATTTATGTTATTCAGACAAATACAGAAATAATTAATTTTTTAATGCTTTTCTGATATGTACTTTCAGCAGAACATTATAGCTGCTGGAGTGTACAGAATTATACATTACATAACAACTTAGATATTAAGTTTAAGACATGGTGAATAAAGTGCACACGTGTAAAAAAGTGAAGCTTTAAAGTTCATCATGTTTTAGAGAATTGACAACAGGGAGATTCTGCATAAATCATCAGAAATTATAAAGAATTTTCTTGCTCTTAGATGCAGCAAAATGTCTTGTGACTATTGTCGTGGCAGAGTTTTTGCTGTAAACTGAGTAATCTTTTCCTGGATGAGTTGTAGTTCATGTCGCCACACCTGCCACTGACACCATGATTACATTTAGCCTAAATGAAGGCAGTGACAGACATTTTTCTTTAAAAATAAAGCTTTAAATCCACTTGAAGCAGCTCATGGATCTCCACTCCATCCTGCTCAGAGTCACAGAATACATCTCTCTCATCGCATGTTGGTTTTTGAGCCTCTCTATTCGACGTGGACATCCTGTGTGTCTTTTGATTACACAACATTTCACACAGCTCATGCACACTCCGCTGCTTGTTTTCCACACTGTGAGTCCATGAGCTGCAAAAGAGCCACAGGTCACAACATACGGCTGCTGCAGGTCCTCTGGGGTTTTCGAGGCGTGGCACGGGCAGCAGACACAACAAGAGGAAGCAGTGAGGGATATGGGATAATGAAATCTATCTCCTGCTAGTTTGACACAAATTATACCTGTTTGGTCTGGGTCAAAAGGTTTTACACTCACTTATTCATGAAAGAAACAACACAAAAGAAAAAAAAATGCCTCCTCTCAGATTATTGGACAAAAGAAAATATTAAACGCGACAAACTCGACAGGTGCAGGACAAAACAAGATGTATCAGGCCTAAAAAACAAACTGAGGCTATTTATTTTTGAATGATTCATAGATTAGAGTTAAAAAAAACTATATAGGCCTATACTGTATCTATACAGTATATATACTGTAAATATATAAGGAACACATTTTTCTGATCGCACATTGGACTAAAACGTAAGCAATTGCAGTCAAGTCCCCTTTCAGAAAGCATGAAGAATTATTGAACAGAACAACTTTTTTATAGTTATACTTTTTTATACTAGTATGCAAGAACTCAAGACAGTATTATGTTCATTAAATGTTTAGTGTTTTAGTTTGAGTTGGTGTAAATCTTCATACTCTTATACCACTATGCAAAAACTCAGGACTCAGTGTTACAGTTTTACTATTTTAGGCTTATGTCTATTATTATATGTTTAAGTGTTTTACAGTTTGACTATATGTTTATAAATATATATTATATATATATATATATATATATATATATTTATATATATATATATATATATATGTATATGTTATTATTACTTTGCATATATAACTATGTGACGTTACATTTTTTAACTGTTGAATAAAAACATTTTGAAGATTCTTTGAATTATCTTTATTACTTTACATATAAGCCGTTGGTCAGAAATAGGAGGCGATTATTTGTGACACTAGTTTTTTTTTTTTGTATACATTTATTTAAACTGTAAAAAGACTAAAAATACTGTAGGCTCTTTAGTTTTTATAATTTTTAAACTAAAAGTAAAGTGGGAAAATACACGGACGGGGCCATTGTATTTACACGCAAACATAAGGTGTAAATTATGATGTGACTATTTATATGTTTATATATATATATATATATATTATATTTATATATATGTATGTATGTATATTATTACTTTACATATCTAACTATGTGACGTTACATTTTTTCACATTAGTATAAACACATTTTACACTTATATTACTTTACATATAAGCCGTTGGTCAGAAATAGGAAACAGAAACAGGTTAATTAAACACTTATTAGATTTATTAACAACTTATTATTAATAACTTCATTAAACATCGTGATAAAAACATTGTGATAAAATATAAGCAGAAATGTAGTTTCTCCGTCTGTTTACATCTCTGTTAAAGTGCTTTAGCCCTGGACCTTGGAATCACCCCTCTGTTTTGCTGAAGTGGTTTAGTGGTGGACCTGACAGCCAATGAGAAGAGACGCGAGTGAAGTGAAGTCAGGAAGTGAAGTTACCCAAGAGGGACATAAACAAAAGAATTTGCGCCTAAAAGAAGGACGCAAACAACGCGTTCTTTACACGTTGTTGACACGTTGATAACGCGTCAAATGCGTGTGAAATTTCGACGTGTCAATGACACGTAATTAACGCGTATTTGACGCGTAGTTTACACGTTGTTTACACGTCATTAACGTGTCGATGTAACATGTAATTTTCACGAGTTTCTGACCCCGCAGGCTTTCCATAACCTACCACTCGCATTACTGCTCGACTGAAAAACAAGCACAAATAAGATACTCAATGTCCACGAGAAGCCCAAAAAACAGCCACAAGCGGCTGACCATATTTGAAAGCGACTCCAGGGGAAAACAAGCCCAATGCCGCTTGAAATAAGCGGACTTGGCAACTATGCTCTCAATGAAAAGGTTGGTGGGTCAAATACCAACCAGGAACATTTCTGGGTAGAGTTTGCATGTTCTCTTGTTGCATGTGTGGGTTTTCTATGGGTCCTCTGGTTTCCTCCCATGGATGAAAAGCATGCATGTTGTTAGGTTTGTTGATAACTAATTGTCTCCAGGTGTGAATGGTTGTTTGTGTCCCTGTGAGGGACTTGCGCCGAGCTGAACTGAGTTGAACTGTTCCGAGCCGTCCCTATACCTTACCATACCATTTTATTTATAGAGCACTTACAACAGCAACAAGGCCAACCAAAGTGCTGTCCCTATGGAAAAGGGACGGTACCCTGCCTTTCACACAGTGACTGCTGGATTTGGGCACCAGTCACCCAAAAAGAAAGAAGCAGGTAAAGATAATGGATAGATACAGGTAGATGTGTGTCATTGTGATCATAAAACATTTTGGCAGTATGCTTGAATAAAACTTCTAGGACTGAAAGGCACAACGAATCATCCTAAATCTAAAGGAAGTGACTAGCATCCCGTCCTTGCTCAGGAACAACTTTGCTGCTGGAAATCCTAGTGATAGTGAACCGCCTCCCACCACCTCAACACCACCCATTGATAGGCCCAAATCTAAACACGCATACTTGATGATACAATACACAACTAGAAGTAAATACAATTTGAATGTACTGATAATGGATAAAGACCTGATATGAATATGTAGCACTCCACAGAGGTGGGGACTCGAGTCACATGACTTGGACTTGAGTCAGATTCGAGTCATTGATATCAAGACTTTAGACTTGACTTGAAAAAATGTTCAGAGACTTGTGAGTTGACTTTTACACCAGTAACTTGGGACTTGACCTGGACTTGAACCTGTTTACTTGAAAATACTTGATAGTTTACGCCAAATCTAAAGTTTAAAACACATTAATAATATGTGTTGATTTTCACTCATTCCGTATTACCAGACGCAGACCAGCCTTCTCAGCGCCATAGAGAGATGCGACACTCTTTGAACTACGCAGTCACGTGGTTCATGCAGCTCTCAACAGTTCCAAACAGCTCATCACTGTCAGTCAGTTTGAGCGGCTACTGGCGCGACATAATGCAAAAACAGAAAAAACACTTACGAAACACAGAGAATGAACTACGTTCAATGCTGGAACCGCTGATGTTTGGAACTATTTATGGCTGCGTGACCCACGCAAATGCCACATTCCATTCTTTCTATAGAAGTCTATGGGAGTGTTGCAGCTATCTCTTCATACGGCTCTGGTCCTTCTGTGTTTCCACACTCCGTACGTATGTGTGCATGAGCTGCGGCACAACCAATCAAATTAACAAGATTTTTTTTAATCGGCAGAACAAACAAAACAAACAAATAAACAACAACAACAAAAACTGCTCAAGGCATCTTTATCTTTATCAGTGTGTGAATGACTAGAGCAGAAGGAGGGGTCACTGCACCCTTTTCAGATCCAGTGTACTTCAAACAGCTGCTTTGGATACAGCATTTTCTCTGTTGTGGTGGAACACCATGTGTTGGGCAGTCGAGACATGAAGA
>JBBPBX010113309.1:0-10478 GCA_038048925.1 Garcialebias charrua | reverse complement strand
TAATGTGTATTGTATTAGTTAGAAAATTAGAAAGAGTTAGTCATTTTGTACTGTTGGTTGAAGATTATTATTGTTTAATCTGATTGTTCGAAAAAAGGGGCAGATATAATAAGATTTATTCTTCTTTCTGCTACCTTTCATTTTTTCATATTTTGTACATTATCATTTATGGGATTGTCTTGTATTGTTCTTTTGTAAAAAAAAATGAACAAATTTAATAAACATAAACATAAACATTAAGCTGCAGAAGTGAAAGAAACGTGCAACACGTCAAAAACTAAACTAAAAACAGTGGGGCAGTCAACCACCCCGCACCGCCCGCGGTGCTGCGCATTAGGTTTAGTTTTAGAGATAATTATGTTTGTAGTTTTTTAAATATTTTTTATAGGTTTAGAGATTAATATTTTTTGCTTTTTGTTTATGAAACAAGATCAGAGGAAGCCGGTTCTGGTTCGGTCATTGGACCCGGTGTTACACCATATTCTTTGACCTACAACAGTCCATGCAACACCGCCCCCTATGTTCACAATATGCGGTGGTCACAGAATATGATGTAACGCCGTTTCGCAACGTGCTCCAAACAGGAAGTTGATTCATTTTCTGTTCTGTAACTGCGACGTAATGACGTCACTACAAATACTCGCCGTGAAATTAAAAAACTTGATAGAGGTCCAAGTAATCGATGTGTCGATTACTCGAGTAGTCTGTTAAAGCCCTAACTCCAACAAACTTTTGTGCAACCTTCACCACTCTCTGCAAAGCTTTTCTTCCTGCAGCTGTGCAGCTTCCATGCCACACGTTGATGCTAGATAGATAGATATAGATTTATTTGTCCCCGTAGGGAAATTAATTTGCAACATTTGTCAGCAGGCATTGACATAAAGGACATACTTATACATACATGTTAAAATGCCTGACGTGGACAAACGCAGCAGGGCAGCCACAGTGCAGCGCCACACTGTGCTGCAGGATGCTCTCCACTGCACACCTGTAGAAGGAGGTGAGGACTGAGCTTCCCAGACCAGCTCGTATTATTATTATTAAAAATATTTACATCAAAATATCTGTTAAGTTCAGTTCAAATTTACTGTCATTCGCATCACATGTGGTGCATGAGGTGGAACGAATTACGTACTCAGGGTCCCAGTTACACCCTAAAATTGCAAAAACATAAAGTATGAAAAGAAACAGTAATATAAGGATCCAAGTTATACACTAGCTAAACAAACGCAAAACAGTATGCTAATAGATCTAATATATACGCTAAACACTAATAATGTAAAACAATATGGTAACAACAGCAGCCCGAACATGGGTCTGTGGTGAGCAGATGGATATGAACAAATACATCAGCATGACATGATCAGCAGCATGAGATAATCAGCAGCAGAAATTAGTCACGTAATTAAAGTGACATTACAATGATTTTTTTTCCCCCTTACAGTGGTTATGAATTGATGAGTCTAACAGCTTCAGGGTAGAAGCTATACCTGACATAATGCAAGTCTTAAAAACGATTTAGGACACTTAAACATTACAGGTGCAAGATGTGACCAAAACCTTTGACAGTTTTTGTTTAAAACTTGATAAAGGAATAAAAGACTCCAACCTCAACTTAAGCAGATCATTCCAAAACCATGGGCGGAAATAGGACAAATTCGTCTTTCCTGACTCTGTGCACACAAAGGGTACCTTAAACCACAGCCTGGCCCTGAGACTGTGTGTGTTCTGGAGTGAAATGAACTTGTAGATATATGATGGTCATTTTCCTCAAATGGCTTTGTACCCATGCTTCATCCTTCGAATATTGAGTGAAGTAAGCCCAGCAAGGTATATAAAGTACAATGGTGAGTCCTAAAGGGTGAGCCTGTTATACACACCTCAGAGCAGCGTGGCAAGTGGAGTCCAGCTTAGCTAAGGTAGTGGGGGGAGGCAAATCTATAGATTGTGTCTCTGTAATAAACAAACATGTTACAAGCCATTTAAGGGAAGAACGAGAAAAACATAATTTCAGTCTATACTTGAAAGAGACAATCTAACATGGCTTTTACATTTTGGTTCAACAGAAATGTTAAAAAAGAAAATGGCAAAAGATGAGCAAACTGCTCCAACGTCTTCTTCTTCAGATGTTGCGGCTCTTTCCAAACGGCTCAGAAGGCCACTTCAGAACAGTCCAATGTTTTGTTCTAAACCATAGGGTGTTTTTAGCTGGATCATTATCTTGTTGTAGCACCCATGAGCTGTGACTGAGACTAAGCTTTCTGATCTGGACAGCACATTTCACTCCAGAATGCCTTGATTGTCTTGAGATTTAATTGCACCCTGCACAGATTTAAGACACCTTGTGGCAGATGCAGTAAAGCAGCCTGAGAACAGAACAGAAGACTCCTGCATGTTTCACTGTCCTGTAGGTCCATCCATCCATGCACCCATCCAAACATCCAACCCTCTATCCAACCATCCATCTATTATCTTTACTTACTTCTTCCTTTCCGGGTCATGGAGGTCACTTGTGGCCATATCCAGTGGTCACTGTGAGAGGCAGGGGACAACCTGGTCTCCAGTCCATCATGTGGACACATAGAGACAAACAAGACAAACAACCATTCACTCGCTCACTCACATGGAGAGACAATATTCTTTTATATGTACAAGATTGGACATAGAACTGATTGGATTTCTTATGTAAAATCTACAGTTTTGTGTCTCATCTGTACAGGAAATTCTTCCAGAAGCTTTGTGGTGTATCACTACACATTGAGGCAATTTCCAGAGTTGCTTTTTTATGATTTCAGTTGCATCCTTCTTTGTTATCTTCCATTCAGTCCACTTGGCTCAAACAGTGACCACTGGTGTGAGCTGACACTGATGTACCTTGACCTTGGAGTTCACCTCTAATCTCCGGAAGTTGTTCTGCAGCTCTTTGGTGATCATTTGTATTTTCAGCTTGTCATCAGTTTTCCTCTTGTGGACACGTACAGGAATGTTGGCTACAGTCCTGTAAATCTTAAAACTCTGAATAATCTGAGCAGCTGAAGTCACAGGAGCATCCATCTTCTTGGAGATGGTCTTATAGACTTTACCTTCAGTACCATACTACTTTATTTATAAAGCACTTAAAACAGCAATAAGGTGAAGTGCTGCACAGCAGAAACAAACAAGCAAAGGGCATAGCAAAAAAATATCGATTCAAATATGTAAAGGTAAAAACTGAATGACTTACATTATAGAATACAGACAAGTTAAAATCAACTCACTCAATGCCAAAAGCCAGTGAATAAAAGTGAGTTTTTGAATGTGGCTTGAAAACACTAAGTGTGAGTCTGCCTGACATGCAATAACTCGTTCCACCTTTTTGGACCTGCAACGGAGAAGGCTCTGCCACCTCTGAAATTAAAATGAGTGCCTGGAACCAATAAAAGCATCTGGTCTGCTGACCTCAGAGAGCGCTGTGGGGCATATGGCTGCAGCAGATCAGTGAGATAGGAGGGGGCAGAACAGTTCCAAGATTCAAAAACATACAAAAGGATTTTAAAATGAATTCGAAAGTGAACCGGGAGCCAGTAAAGGGAGGCCAGAACTGGAGAAATGTGCCCTCTTTTGCCTGTACCAGTTAAAGATCGGGCTGCAGCATTTTGAACCAGTTGTAAACATTCTTAATATGCTTATTAGCTCTCTTTCTAATCTCCAGAGACAATTATCTCCTGTTATGTCCACCAAAGATGCAACATATTAAAGGGGGACACGGGACTCACAAATAGGGGTTCAAACGTTCAATTTATTCAGCCACTTCCTTCAGGAGAAGAAAAAGGAACCCCGATTCTCATGTACAAAAAAAATAAAATAAAAAAGGACACAAAAACCCAAAGTATCAACTTAAAGTTGGACCTGGTGAGCCGGCGAAACAGAACAAAAAGGTACCACAACGGGCCAACCCTGCACAGGGCCATCGAAGCCACTGGGTACCAGACTAAAAAACAACAATAAAAAAAAAAACTATTTTAAAAGAAGAAAGGCCAAAGTTACAAAACATGTGCAAAATGTTTAACAAAAATTACCTGTTGTTGCTGAAGCTGCCAGCCACAGCTCCAGGTCGAGGGAAAAATAAAGGCCCCAGAGAAAAAACAAGGGCAGCCTAAGAAAATTTTCCAAAAATGTGGGGAGTCTGTGAGGATCCAAAAAGTGAGTCTGAGGGCTAAACAGAGAAAAAAGAGCCCTGAGAGAGCCAAGAGCCAACAGAGGGAAAGGGGGAAGGTGCAAAAGCTCCCTGAGACCAGCCTCTTAAGTAGGTGTGGCTGAAAAAGCTGCAGCCCAAAACAATTAAAGGCTGATTAGCCAACCTAGAACCCAAGACATGACCAAAGGGCCAAAACAATAAGGAGAATGTGCCCCAGGCACATAACACTCCTTAGGTTTTAGTGCTCCATGCTACAGACCATGATATCAAACAGCCCAGTGGCTATATATCACTCAGACTACTGACTTATTACACAAGTGAAGACATCTGCGATGCCAACACACACACCATAGATTAACATGTCCCTTATTTTCAGTTTTTCTAGGATTAATACATTTTTGTCAGTTTCAGTTTCATTAGTGATTTTAAACAATTTTGTTAAACCAGAATTCAAAAGCTATGTCTAACTTTCATCAGTAGATTTTGAGTCATTTTTCTGTCAGTTTCAAGTTATTTAAGCTATTTTTTTTTTTTTTTTTTTTTTTTTTCACAAACTAAATTTGCATCTGTAGTTAGCTTGGCACATTCCTGTCCAGATCAGGACACAGGTTTTAGGAGAGGAAACTGATTCAGGATTATGGCAATAGCAAGTTTAATGGCCCTTGCTAAAACGACTGCATCATAAAATATAATAAGATCATATGGGGCCAAATAAGACTACCGGTACGCCTTAAGACTCAGAAGAATTTATGATGATGGCAATCCCTTGTTCACATGTGATTATGTGCATCTTGACTGCAGTGATCCAAAAAATTAAACTGATTTAATGCCATCAAAACATGCCTATTGTCAGCAGAATTATAAGTTTCAAATGTTTTACACATTATGACCCAAATTGGCCACAAATAAATAAATAAAAACACAACACAACAACAACACTGGACAATTCAAAATAGATTTCTGTTTTCCACAACAAATGTATTTCTGATGGAATAAAGAGGACGGGATGTGGCAACAAACAGAGCTGCTCTGTGAAAAGGCTGGTGCTTTCCAGGGTTGGTGACCTGATGTCTGGGTGTTTGTCAGGAATCAGTGCACACACACAGGGGAGGTTAATGGGCTCCTGGACATCCTTCTTCCTTCAAAGGTTCCCACGAGGCACCGAGGAATGAGAGTGGCCATCCCTAAAGACAGAGGTGAGGAGGGAAACGGCAGCTTCAGCCCAGGATCGTTTTCAAAGCCGATCACAAGGATTTTACACATGGTTTAACATTCTGCTGGGGGAATTTGGTTCAATTTCGCTCTGTGGTCCTCCCCACCACTCCCACTTGAGATCAAATCGCTGATCTAACCATACCGCCTGAGAGAAGACGTGGAGAAACAAAGACTTGGCTTTTACGTCTTTCTCAACAGGGAAAAAAAAGTGACGCATCCCCAAAATTCATCCTTTTGTTTATTTATTATTTTTTACTATAGCAGAATGTATTGTACATGTAATCAATTATGCTTTTTAATCAGAGAGAGTCAAATGAGATTCTTTTACTTATAGATGGGCTCTCGTTCAGCGGTGGATGCTGACTCAGCGTTTTAGCCCTTTAACTTGGAGCCATGCACATACATCTCTAATCCCAGTGGAGCCGTTGATGCCTTTCTGAACTGTAAACCTTGAAGGACTGAGTGCTCTTGTGTGACACACATTCTCTTTGCAACTCGTTTATAATTCGGAGCAGAACTATACAAAGCCAATTACCATGAGGACGAGGGGTAAAGAATCAATCCCATGTGTGCTGAAGGTCAGTTTCTCGTCATTTCATTAGATCTTTTGCGAGTCGAATTCTACTCATGCACCTTTTTAACAGCGAGCGTTTATTGACCATGTGGGTTCAGCAGAAAAGCACCGGGTGCTGACACAGATCTGGAATGCAGAGGAGCACGGTCCCCTTTGCATGGATCTCTGGGGGTATCTTATTGCACTGCATTTCATTCTTTGTATCATTTCGGTCGTGCATGCACTGCCAGGCTTAAGAAGGTTACAAGCTTTGAGAATCCCAACTACCTGTCACTACAGCAAACAATATAAAAACGCTTCAAAACGTTTTTTTTTTTGTTTTGTTTTTTTTGTTCAAGCTTTCACAACAGAATTCAAAAGCAAACGGCAAGGCAAAAGTCACGACTCATTAATATGCATTAACCAATCATTGATAGGATCAGTGATCAAAACGCAACTATTCCAGGCACACTGCGTGCACAACACATTTCAGGATACTGTATACAATTCTGATCAACCGAATGCTCTATGTAAATAATTAAGTGGTAAACTCCGGATCAGGACACAGCTTGATCTATTCTGTGTCTCATGTACCACATCACTGCATGCACGACATAGCAAAATAAAGATAAAAGAGTCAACATTTTCAGTCGGATTTAGTGAATAAAATTTCATAATCCAATCTGCCAGGCATATATACATGCGTTTTTCCTTGTCAGTGGTCCACTGGGAAATAACAGCTGCTCTCTCAAGCTTTGTAAAGTCTGAAATTGGACGGTGTGCCGAGAGCGTCATGTGCTTCTTGGATTTTTTTTTTTCCTCACCCCAGGAGCATTGTTTGTTATTGATGGCGAGTGGGAATACAATTCCAACTGTTTATTGCCTTATTCATGCGACACTGCTAGTCAGCACTCTATGAAAATGTCTTTATGTATGGATAAATTAGAAGTAATCACTCGGATATCTTGTCCTGAGATGGGTACCACACCGTGATTACTGTTTTCCAATAAAAGCAGAAATAGATTGGTCTCATCGTATCAGGTCATAAGAAAGGCTGCCTTGCCAACAAGCTGAAAAAACAAAGCAGATGCAGCTTACTGAAGCCTTCTACACAAATAAAATGTAAATATGATTTTAAACTATTATGGCCTTAAAGCAGCCACAACACCTAACTTGCTGTTTTCTCTGACATTTTAGATTGTTAATGATGTTATAAGTGGCTCTTAGGATTTTTAAAATGAGTAACCCCACAGAAAGCCCTTCAAGTACCGCTATTATAGGTTCACTGTACTGTATTTGAAAAGCATTAAGCTTCTATTTATATCTGGCATCAATTAGCAAACTGGTCTATAAGCCCAGACTGAATGAAAGGTGCAGTTGAAGATGTGATGTTTTCATTCACTTGTTGCCTTTTACCTTTTTTGTCTGTCTCATGAGAACAGAAAACACATTTGCGATAACTTGTATTAAATTTCCATCATTGCTTGCTCATTTTGTTGCTTAAAGGTCCCATAGAAACTTTACTGACTATGTTGGTGAAGATTCTCAGTCATCCAGGACATGATAAAATCAAAAAAGGCGTTCAATACAGGAGCAACTGGACTTTGTTTGTAATAGAAGACGTTTCGCTTCTCATCCGGGGAGCTTTATCAATTCAATGAGCAGAAAGTTTGGTAGTGATGCTTAAAAGGCTGTAGGAAGACACACACCCCTATGTAAATTTAAGGCAGAGGCAACACACACACATATGTAAATTGACAAATCACACCTGACCCTGAGTGGTTTACTCAATTCAAAGACAGCATGTGGAAGTAAGGCTCTTTTTTAAATTTTTTGTCTTGTTTCAGTCTTACAAAAAAAAGAGCCTTACTTCCACATGCTGTCTTTGAATTGAGTAAGCCACTAGGGGTGAGGTGTGATTTGTCATTTTACATATGTGTGTGTGTGTTGCCTCTGCCTTAAATTTACATAGGGGTGTGTGTCTTCCTACAGATTTTTAAGCATCACTACCAAACTTTCTGCTCATTGAATTGATAAAGCTCCCCGGATGGGAAGCGACACGTCTTCTATTACAAATAAAGTCCAGTTACTCTTGTTTTGAACGCTTTTTTTTTATTTTACTAACTATGCAATAAGTAGCCACTTCAAATATAACCGTCATCGTCCACTTGTTTTCCAGCGGGGTTCTTGAAAAATTCTCCACTGCACTTCTGTGTCAAGTAGTTCCCCTTTGGAGCCGAGCTCGTAATGTGCTTTAACATTTCATATTTTTGGCTATATAGCTTTAGGTCACGAGTTAGCTTACAATAATTAATTAACTCATTATTGAACTTGTAAAAAGTTGAACCCAAAATTTATTCGGAGTACCTCCAGAGGTACTTTTACCAGTATTTGAGAACCATTGCTTTAGAACATCTACCACAGTGGTGTAGTGGGAAGCAGTAACACATGACATCAAGAAGCAAAGCTGTGAGAAGTATGGGTGCTGAGGGTGCTACAGCACCCCCGATGGATGTGGAAGGATGCATGTTTAAATACATAGTTTATGAATTAGTAAAATATATATATAATAATCAAAAACACATTTGTTCATATTGCATATGTTTTAATTTACTTGCAAACTTTTAGAGCTGCTTAAAACTTGCTAATAAATAAATGGGCAGAGCAGCATTAGGTCATGAGTTGAATTTTATAAATATTGTCTGTAAACGGCACACAATTATTTATTTATTTTTATGATTAAATGTTGATAAGACAACATGAACTGCCAGTGTTCACTGCATTTCTATGGTAATTTGTCATTATTCATACGGGTGTTTACAGTCACACAAAGTGACACATGCTCACAGCAGCCGCCAGCTGAAACATGTTCCTCGACTGTGTCAAGAAGATTCCTGTCTTTAATTTCAGAAGTTACCTTTTTGTGAAAATCATGTGTGATTACGGTGGAAGATGCATGTTTTTCTTTTGGTTCTCTGACTTCTTCTCCCAACACATGCAAGTCAGGTTAAATGTGGATTCTTTTTGAAGACTTTGGATCCGTTGCTTTAGGGAATGACACAAACACGCCTCTACATTTGTGATTTAAACTGAAAAAGAGACCACGTTCTATTTGAAGTCTGACTCAGCACAGCATCCACATCAGAAGCCACAGTGGGCTCCAATCATCTACTATTGGTGCCCACTTCTTTCTTTACGGGTCACGAGGGCTACTAGGGTCTATGTCCAGCAGTCATTGTGTGAGAGGCGAGGGACACCCTGGACAAGCCACAAGTCCATCACGGGGACACATAGAGACAAAAGAGACAGCCATTCAAGGTTCTTTATTATCATTCTTATCACATGTGGTACATGAGGTGGAACTAAACTGTATACACAGGGTCCCAGTTAGATCCAACTATAACAAAAATGTAAATTGTAAAAGAAAACCGTAAGATCTAGTCAAAGTCAAAAGTCAAAGTCAACTTTATTGTCAGAACTGCAATATGTACAGGACATACACAGGATTGAAATTGCGTTTCTCTCAGTCCCTCGGTGCAACAGTAACCATTTAAACACTAAAACACTGAAACATTTAATAAACATAAGCATAAAATAGTAAAAATGTAACACTGTCCTGAGTTTTTGCATAGTAGTATAAAAGTATGAAAATTTACACCAACACTAAAACTAAAACACTAAACATTTAATGAACATAAGCATAAAATGAAATAATAAAGAGTGTAATACTGTCCTGAGTTTTTGCATAGTAGTATAAAAAAGTATAAAAAGTATATCTATAAAATAAACTGAAGGTTCTAGCATTGACATTTGCAAAGAGTGGCAAAGCAGCATATGAGTTAATGTACACAGTATATGTATGAGGTAGTTGATGTTGGTATAGAGGCAAAAGTGGCATATGCAGTAAGGCACATTGGGCATCCTTAAATAAGGCTGGTCAGAGAATGCTGTACAGTATATGTAATAATAATGTCCTTTTCTGTCATCTGTGTATGTTTCCCATACACAGACGAAATTCGTCTCTGCATTTAACCCAACCACCACCAGGTGGTGCAGTGAGCAGCCATAGAAAGCGCCCGGGGAGCTGGAGAATTAGGTGTGCACTCATAGACACCCCAAGGTGTGTAGTGGCCGGGGCGCGAACCCGCGTCCTTCGGGTCCCAAGTCGGAAGCCCTGCCACTACACCATCTTGGCCCCTATCAGCAGTAGTGTAGATATAAAAGTAGTGTAAATGTAAACAGTAGTAATAAATGTAAACAGTAGTAATAAATGTAAACAGTATTAATAAATGTAAACAGTGAATGTAAACAGTAGTATGACTATAGGCAGTGATGTAATACAAACATTAGTGCAAATATGAGAAGTAGTGCAAACTGAATGAGCACATGACCGAGAGTTTAGTGAATAACCCGTTTGATGACACAGAGTCCAGTGTTAAAAACTTTGTGTTGTGTGGTAATGTGTGAGAAAGTTTTTTGTGTTAAGGCAGTTCAAATGGGAGGGGAGGCAGAGCAGGCAGAGTGTTTAGCATT
>JBBPBX010113308.1:0-10478 GCA_038048925.1 Garcialebias charrua | reverse complement strand
TTATCTGTCACAGACCTTTTAAGAAATGACATCATTTTAATAGAGTCTGTGTTTGTTTTTTCTAAACACCGCGCCGATCTTTCAGCGAACCTGCATTTGATTTAGAATATCATAAAACAAGCTCTTGCATCACATTTATCCAACAGTCAGTTAAAACGTTTGGACTCCTAAAACTGGATCACTTCCTGTTTCAAACCCTTCTGTTACCTTTGTGTTCTGATTTGACCAAGTAGTCGGTTCCCACCACCTCCAGGTTATCGTCCTCCACTTCCTGCTGCAGTGCATTGTGGGAGGTCTGCTGATCTGCCACCAGCCTGCGGATCTCTTCATCTGAGTCGCTGTCTGAAAAACGTCTTCTCTTCCACGGAGCTGGTCTGTGATTGGCTGGAGGTTCTGATTCATTGGTGAGCCGATGGACTTCAGCGTGATCGGCAGAACTAACGGGCTGCTCAAATCTGAAGACGACACGAAAAAGACAAAACAACAAAAATATTTAGTTTGTTCTAATTCTGAAACTGTTTTAAACGAGTGAACCTAAATTTAATCAAATGTTGGTCCACATCCCTGATCGATAATTAAATGTTTGAATCAGGGTCTGAAATTCTGGACACAAATCAAGTCAACATTATGGTAAATGGACTGTACTTATATAGTATCTTTTTATCTTATCAAGATACTTAAAGTGCTTTACAGCCCAATCTGTGCCTCACTGACCTATTCATACAGCACTCTACTACCGTATATACAAAGAATAATCAGAGCTTTATCACAATTCATACATCGATGAGACACACATCAGAGGCAATGAGGGGTTCAGTGTCTTTCCCAGGGACACTTCAGCATGTGACTGCTGGTGGAATCAAACCCCCAACTCTCGCACTGCAGGACGACTGCTCTAAGCACTCAGCCACAGCTGCCCCCAACTTATGGCCGTCCAGTTGGTTACGAGTCAGCTCCAACATCAACATAACAGAGTTAGTATCTTAATAACAGGCTGGAGAAAAGAGAAATCACCAGAGGCAAAGTAAAATTTTGGTTATTTGAACAAGATCTTGGCTGGTTGTTTGAGACCCTGTTTGGTTGGATGGTTGAGACCACGGTTGACTGGTTTGTTGAGAACTTGGTTGGTTGAAACCTTGGTTGAGTGAGAACTTGGTTGGTTGAGAACTTGGTTGGTTGAGACCTTAGTTGGTTGAGACCTTGGTTGGTTGGTTGAGACCTGGGTTGGTTGGTTGGTTGAGACCTCAGTTGGCTGGTTGGTTGAGAACTTGGTTGGTTGAGACCTTGGTTGGTTGAAACCTTGGTTGAGTGAGAACTTGGTGAGGGCGGCCGTGGCGTAGTAGTAATGGCAGTCGTCTCCCGATCGGAAAGTTGGCGGTTCGACTCCCGGGACCCGCACCATGTGTCGTTGTGTCCTTGGGCAAGACACTTAACCCTGAGTTGCTCCCGGTAGGACTGGAAAGCACCTTGCATGGTAGTCTGCCGCCACCGGTTTATGAATGTGTGTAGCATTCAATATATGTGTAGCACTTTGAGATTTTCAGTAATGAAAAGTGCGTTATAAATTGAATTAATTATTATTATTATTATTATTGGTTGGTTGAAACCTTGGTTGAGTGAGAACTTGGTTGGTTGAGACCTTAGTTGGTTGATACCTTGGTTGGTTGGTTGAGACCTGGGTTGGTTGGTTGAGACCTCAGTTGGCTGAGAACTTGGTTGGTTGAGACCTTGGTTGGTTTAAACCTTGGTTGAGTGAGAACTTGGTTGGTTGAAACCTTGATTTGTAGGTTGGGACCTTGGTTGGTTGACTGATATTTTTGTTGATTGAGATCTTGGTTGGTTGGTTGAAACCTTGGTTGAGTGAGAACTTGGTTGGTTGAGAACTTGGTTGGTTGAGACCTTAGTTGGTTGAGACCTTGGTTGGTTGGTTGGTTGAGACCTCAGTTGGCTGGTTGGTTGAGAACTTGGTTGAGTGAGAACTTGGTTGGTTGAAACCTTGGTTGAGTGAGAACTTGGTTGGTTGAAACCTTAGTTGGTTGAGACCTTGGTTGGTTGAGACCTTAGTTGGTTGAGACCTTGGTTGGTTGGTTGAGACCTGGGTTTGTTGGTTTGTTGGTTGAGACCTGGGTTGGTTGGTTGAGACCTCAGTTGGCTGAGAACTTGGTTGGTTGAGACCTTGGTTGGTTTAAACCTTGGTTGAGTGAGAACTTGGTTGGTTGAAACCTTGATTGGTTGGTTGGGACCTTGGTTGGTTGACTGAGATTTTTGTTGATTGAGATCTTGGTTGGTTGGATGAGACCTTGGTTGGTTGAGACCTCAGTTGGTTGGTTGAGACCTCAGTTGGCTGGTTGGTTGAGATCTTGGTTGGTTGGGACCTTGGTTGGTTGGTTAAGAACTTGGTTGGTTGAGACTTTGGTTGGTTGGTTGGTCGCTCTCTCCCTCCCAATCAGTTGAGGTGGTTCGGGCATCTGGTAAGGATGCCCCCTGGATGCCACCCTAGGGAGGTCCTTCAGGCATGTCCGACTGGGAGGAGACCCCGGACAAGCTGGAGAGACTACGTCTCTCAGTTGGCCTTGGAGTCCTCCCAGAAGAGCTGGCTGTGGACAGAGATGTCTGGGCTTCCCTGCTCAAGATGCTGCCCCGCGACCCGACTTCGGAACAAGCAGAAGATAATGGAAGAACGGATGGAAGAATCTAGAGGATTACCTTTTTCTGCTCAGAACATCACAGAGTTTTATTGCATCTGTTCGATTCTTCTTGGGTCTGGGCAGCTCGAAGGGGGGGAACTCTCCCCGCCTCTTCTTACTGATGTCATCATCTCCTCCCTGGACCTCCCAGGTGAGCTGGGTCACAGGTGTGAACTCGTCTGAAGTGTTCCGATCCAGCCTGCGGATGTTGTGGCAGTACTTTGACGGGTCGTACTTCGAGGTCCGAGCCTTGGTGCCTTTCTGACAACTGAGCTGCAGGACAGGAAGAACTCGGCCAAATTTACTGACGACCCAGTCCTAAAACCAAAGAAAGCACACAGAACCAGTCACTATGTTTATTTGTATTACATAAAGACAGCAATCAGACATTTTATTGCTCAAGTTACTGAGGTTCAAACTGCTCCGGCTGGCTCGCCAAGAAGGTTGAAGGGCATTTTTGCTTCAGAACAAAGAACAGACTCACAGAACAACATCTGCAGGGGATATATTGAACCTCACACAAAGAATCTTAAACCAATACTCCTCGTTTTGAATGCAAATGTTACACACATCTGATATCACTCGCTCTCGCTCAAGGCGGACGCCTTTTCCTCTCCCTCCCCTGTTCTCCTCTTCCTCCTGCTTTTTTGCTCTCTGTCTGTGTCTCAGACCTGTCCTGTTATGCATCTTCCTGACGAAAAACACTGTCATGGATCTGGTCAGCTGGACTTTCAATGCAATCAACAAAATATTTTCAACAAAGCGACAGGATCCTGGAGAGCCCCCATGTCCCGCTGAGACTCACACTGCAGGATATGTCATGGACCCGTGGGGGGTGTGGGAGCTGATGTGTCTTTAAGTTCTGTCTCAGGAGGACGCCATAGACGTTTATATTTTTGTATTCATGATAGAAGGGTTTCTGCTTTTTGGCATCAGCGAGTTCCTATGATATCAGCTTGAGAAAGATATCTGCAGCAGTTTCGGTCATGACAAAACTGCCAAGTCTGTGTGAAGGCTCGATTCCTGCTACAAGCACTCAAAATCAGCTAATTTATGAGACAAACCATAAGATGGAAGCGATTTGTGAGAATCACAGGCCACCTGCGGCTTCTAGGACTCGCCAGCATGTTGGAGACAACCTTGGAGTGACGGACCAGTGTAATGCCCACTAATCTGGCCATTTTGGAACTTGAAAGTACCAGCAGGACTCAAGGCTGACAAGAAAAAACAGTCTGCTTGAAGAAAATCAACAACTATGTCTTATCTGAATCTGATTCCCCCGTTTGGCCCCAAAAGCAGGCTGACTATCAAATTTCTCCTGGGACACGGGTCAACTAAGGAAAATCTGTCTATCGCAACTACCCCCGATAAACTCGGCAATTTAGAGCAGAAAAATCCACAAGATGTATTTGGGTTAACAAACGTTAAAGCTTCAGTATGTAGCTTTTTTTATAAACATATTTCTTCACTCTGTCACCTCCTGACAGACTGATGTTAGCCAGGTAATCTCTGAAAAAAAAAAAAAAAATATTGTCCCCTTGCTTCTCCAGGTGGTAAATAAGCATTTCTAAAAAGAAAAGGTGACCCGCCATTTTCCAGCCAATAAAAACAGAGCTTGAATTTGAATCAGCCAATAAAAACATAGCTTGAATTTGAAATTCAGCAGACTATGGGAGAGCAGAGCCATATATGGCTCTGAAGGGGAGGGATCAGAATGCTTTGCCTGTTGAAATGTTTTCTAAGTTCTGCAGTTCTACAGAAACTGCAGACTGAACCTTTAAGCTGTAGTGATGTAATATTTTCATGTCGTTCTTCTGAGATTGTATTAAACTACATTTGACACCTGATCATGTGATTTGTTTTCAGTCTTGTCCAGAAACTCAAATCCTCAGAGTTTGAAAATCTTGAGTGAACTTTTTAATTATGTCTGAATTTCTGATTAAAACTGCTCTGAACCTAAAAACATTCAGCACGTCCGGCTCGTTCAGGTCTGGACTCAAACAGGAAGTACAGGATGAACGAACCTTGTGTCCCGGTACTTCGGTTCCTGGTACCGCAGCCTTCATGGTGAAGTTTTCCACTCCTGCTTTGCTCAGCGTGTCCAAAAGCTTCTGCTTCTTGTTTTCAGCTGCAGATCGATGGAGACGCTGCTCTGCTGCTTCCTGCCGCTCCTGAGCCAACCTAAAACATCAGAGCATCACAAATTACTTTTAAATCTTTAGTTACGCTCAGACAACGGCACCGGAGCTCAAACAGGTTCATTTGTTTTCTGCAACCATCAACTCCTCCTGCTCTGGCACAAATGTACAACTAAAGGCTTTACAGAGACAACAGTTTATAGATTAATAAGAAGGTACAATAGAAAACCATCCAGACTTCATAATAATACAAAAACAATCATGGTTGTATCAAGATAATTTTTTTTAAAATTGCGACCAACTGCTTACAGTATAACTAATCTGGGTAAGTATTAAAGGGAAGAACAGATTCTCTAAAAAGAGTCAAGGCAGATTTTCAGACCTGTGCAGGAAACTCTCTTTGGCTGCTTCAATCTGCAGAGTT
Source organism: Garcialebias charrua (assembly GCA_038048925.1). Taxonomy (NCBI): domain Eukaryota; kingdom Metazoa; phylum Chordata; class Actinopteri; order Cyprinodontiformes; family Rivulidae; genus Garcialebias; species Garcialebias charrua. Next base: position 5,229 of record JBBPBX010113308.1, on the reverse strand, counting down.
CCTCCTTTCCATTTGGATTTGTTAAGAACTGTCAAACCTGCAGAAAGAACAGATTTCAGACTCATACCCAGAAAAATGTCATTTCCTGTGAAAACGCAGCGTGAACGCTGGTGGTCTGTTGAAATCTGTGAAGAAGCTGAAAGCAAGAGTTCGTTGTCTGTGGTCTGCTACCATCCTTGGCCAGGCCTCTCTTGAAAAAGAGATTTTTAATCTCAGTGAGATCTACCTCGTTAAATAAAGGTTAATAAAAAAAAAAGAAAAGGCTAGCTAGAAGCTGAAAGTTGTAAAATGGTAACAAAATACAGCAGAACAGTAGCTAAAAGCTAAACATAGCAACAGCATCAGGACAATTTTTTTTACCTTAATGCGTTTCTTTGGGTAAAAAAAAATTGTAAATAAAACTTAAATGTTTTGAAAGTATTGATTGAGGGAATGAGGCAAACGTTTTGTTTTATGAATGGCTAAAAGTCTGCAGAAGTTAGATAAAAAAAAACGTTTCTCCATGCATCCATCCATTATCTTTAACCCGCTTCTTCCTTTTTGGGTCGCGGGGTCACTGGTGCCCATGTCCAGCAATCACTGTGCGAGGGGCGGGGGACACCCTGGACAAGTCTCCAGTCCATCACAGGGACATGTAGAGACCATCAACACAAATACTCACACCTAGGAACAATTCAGAGTTACCATCAGTCTAACATGCATGTTTTTGGTCTGTGGGAGGAAACTGGAGTACCCGGAGAAAACTCCGGCATGCACGGAGAGAACATGCAAACTCCACTCAGAAAGGTCCCCAGACCGGGATTTGAACCAGGAACCTGCTCGCTGAGAGGCAGCAGATCTACCAGTTGTTTTCAGAAAAGAAATGTATGTTTGGCAGCGATTCTGGTCAGAAAATGTACAAAATTTTCTTCACTTACATTTCTTCAGATCAGCGTCTGAAATGTTGATATTGATGTAGCCGAAGGTTTTATAAGGAACACCTGGAGATAAATAAATATAAAATGGATCAGTTTCTGTATGACACCGAGGACGCGATGCAGGTGGTTCTGTTTAACATCTGTTGTGTGTCTCCGGGTAAATCAGATTCCTCACCGTCTTCGCCCATCCTGGTCCGCAGCTCCACATCTTTCACCTCCCCAAACTTTCCAAACCGATCCTTCAGATCCTTCTGGGTCACTTTGTGGCTCAAGCCGCCCACGTACAGCCGTTTCATTGCTTCGTCTTCACTGCAAACAACATACATGTTATATGTTTGGCTTTTTATGACTTAAACCAGTTCAGTCCTTGTATCGGACCATTTACAGCATGTTTGCAGCAGTTTGATAAAAAATAAAAAAAAGTGCTAAAAACTTTGTTTAGCACAATCTAAAAGTTATTTTTGGTTTGTTTGAGATCCAAAAATAGAAAGTATCAGATATATGAGCTCAACTTAAAATTTATTAAAGAATCATCTAATAAACAAACTATTTTAATCTGCCAATATGCTTTACACAGTTATTATTAAAGTTATTGTTTCTTCTTTTGAAGACTCCTCCACTTGGTTTTACGACCCTTTAGGGAACCCAACCCCTGTTTTGGGAGCCTGTGTCACCGAACATCACTAGTTTATCGGATTGTTAATCCGATAAAACGTAACATCACTAGTTTATTGGATTGTTAATCAGATAAAACGTATTACTACGATAGCACACATGCACATGTATGGAAACAGATGAGTACAACCCTCAGAACGGACAGATGTGCAGAAAACAGCAGAACAAACTCAAGTGATATTTCAGCGAGAAGCTCAAACACAAAAATGACTGAAGAAGGGCATAAAAAACAGAGCAAAACAAAAACGATCTGAAAATTAAACAGACTTGTCACTAATAAAACCGAATCATCATACCAAAATTAGCAGTTTAATTAGTGAAGGACAGGAATAACATGAAAATCACAAATGTTTACCTCACATGGACCCAGCCGGTGCTACTATGTTCTGAGTCCGGCTGAGACTTCCTATTGTTGCAAACGTTCCGCTGTAATTACATTTTACAACAGGGTTCAAGGAAATCTTGTGAACTTTAAAAATAATTATAGAGCTTCAAAGTGATATAATTACAACAATAAAGGTGTCAGAGAAAGTTGTTATATTGAAAAAAAAAAATGAAATTATGGTTAATTATTTTCTTCCGGGACCATAGTTGGGTCATTTCATCTGTTCTGAGGAGGAGGGGGGGGATTCTGCTCATTGCAGATCGTTCATTCTGAGATCGTTCATACTTGCTTTTCGTGTCTGGAGACGACAGTAAAACACATAAATATTAACTATAGATTAACTTTATTGACAAAATTGATAGTTTTATTTAAAATACATTATTTTAAATTAAAGTAATTTCATAAAACTCAATTTTCACCTCCATTTTAGGCAAAAGTGGTACAGTCCGGTGAGCTCGAAGCTTCAACCATTCAACATTTCGTCTCTGAAAGAAACAAACGGAAAACAAATCAGGTAAAAGTCTTTTACTATCTATTAAAATGTGAAAACTGTCTATTTACAATTGTATTTTACTACGAACATTGCAAATTTATATTAAATATTGACATATACGTCGTGTTGTTGGTATGTCACAAAAAAGCGGTAAGTTCAAGTTTTTAAAACTACAGTACAGTTGTCTATTTTAGTTAAATGCGTCTTTTTTTGGCGACTTTTATCATGCACCTCAGACCATTTTCTACTAAACAGTCGAGCTCGTCCGAATAACAACTTTAAAAAATATACTGACATCAGCCATAACATAATGACGGTAGTTCTCTTTTCGCTGCTGAACCCGTCCTGGCCCCGTTGAGGGTCTAAATTCAGTACAGTTAAATTAAATTTATTTATATAGAGCCAAATCACAACAGTATTCATCTCAGGGTACTGTACAGAAACATTCACATACTGGTACTTGAAAGGAAGTTAATAACACTATTTATCTGAGGAGCAGACTGCTTTGACTTTAACTCCATCACAGAACTCTCATTTTGAACAAGCACGAAGGCGACAGTGGAAAGAAAAACTCCCTCATGAGGAAGAAACCTTTAGCAGAACCAGGCTCAGGACAAGTAGCCATCTGCTTCAACTGGCTGGGTTTGGAAGGAACAGATACACAATGGCAGGTCAAGAATCTCATCTTAAGATAGAAACAATATCAAATGCCAAAATGCCAAAATCATCAGTATTAAAACAATAAAAGACCTGAAATATTTCAGTTGGTGTGCAATGAATCTAAAATATATGAAAGTTTCATTTTTATCATTACGGTGTATGAATGTGTTTAGCATGCTGGTGAAGATTCTCAGTCGTCCAGGACATGATAAAATCAAAAAAGGCGTTCAATACTAGCCTGGTCCTCGCCTTCCTGCACAGCTCCGCTCAATTCTCATTTCCCTTCACTGCACAGTCTGGGACTTCTCTCATTAACAACCATTTCTCCGGTAGATTTTTGTTCGGACCAATCAGAGAACAGAAGGGACGGAGTTTTGGACCCTAACCCACGCCCCCACCTGTCCCAGCGCGCAGAGCCCTATAAAAGGGCTCTGCCAGCGCGCAGTCAGCGAGCACCGGCATGTTCTCATTCAAAGCGATGCAAAGCGATGCAGAACTGTTTTATATGTGACACAAATTTATTAATTTCCCCTTCTTAATCCCTTATCTGGAGTTTTCTTTTGTTTTTTGGGCCAAAAGTCAAGTGATCGCTCGCTCCCTCCTCCTTCTCTCCCTCCGCTGAAATGAACAAGGAAATGGCTGAGGTTGTCACGAGAATTAAACTCGGGTTTTACGTTGCTGCCCGAGTCCCATCAGATTTTCTGGTCTTCTGGTGAGCTGGACCAGCGATCCATGGTTTTATTGTATTTTATTAAAACGTTTTATTAACATATAAACACAGAATTTCCAGCGCGGCAGCCGGCAGCAAGAAAAACAGGGTTGCCAGATCTCCAGACCGAAAGAAGCGATCAGCTCCTTCAAAACAAGCACAAACAAGCGACTCGCTCTTTCAAAAAAAGCCCAAAAAAAGCACCCCATCCCATTGTGTAAAAAAAGGCAGTTTTAAACAGTAATAAACATATTTATTATGGCATTACATATAACCAGCAAAATTATACATTAAAGAACGTATTCAGTCTAAAAAATAAAAATACATTTTGCATTTTTCTCCCATCTGTGGTCGTGGTCAGATCCAGTCTTGAAGAGCACGCTCTTTCTCCCAATCTTTATTATATTTTTTTCCATATTTACCCCACTTAGAGCTCATATTAGCGTTGTCTTGTCTAGACATTTCACTAAATTCTTTAGTTTGTAGCAGGTCGCTTTTGTAAATGAGCCCTCGAGGCTCAATGAGATTTACCTGACTAAATAAAGGTTGAATGAATGAATGAATAGACAAAGAATAAATAACAATGTTGCATTCGCGTGTAGTCGGATGTCCCGTGAAGAAACACGGTTTTTAATTTTTGATTGATTGATTGATGTTTATTCATTCATTTTAAAAGAACAATACAAGACAGTTTCATCAGATACAAGAATACAAGTAGGATAAAATGATAATTGAAAATGATAAATGATAATTTTAAACTCACTTTGAAAGTAATTTTCATTAATTTATCATTTTGTTTGCTAAAAACTAACATAGTTGAATGATACAAGATATATATGTTGTGTCACTATATGCTGCTCATGCTGACTCATCATTAATTGCTCGCGCTTATATAGTTTTACCGGCTCTGACTGTCGCTTGCGCCAACTGCACCTGAACGTAACATCCGCCTTGACGTAACATACGTGGAAGGGGGGCGTGACAAACTACCTACCACTCGCATTACTGCTCGACTGAAAAACAAGCACAAATAAGCGACTCAATGTCCGCGAGAAGCCCAAAAAAACGCCACAAGCGGCTGATCAAATTTGAAAGCGACTCCAGGGAAAAACAAGCCCAATGCCGCTTGAAATAAGCGGACTTGGCAACTATGAAGAAAAAACTGCAGGAGGCGGAGCAGTTGTCAAGTTCACCAGAGCACGGGGGGTGGCTCTGAGGGGAGGGAGCAGAATGCTTTCACTGTTCAAAATATCCAATGGTTTTGTTCCTCAGCAGAGGCCAACGCCTCCAGCAAGAATCGTTTTAAAGTGGAGAGGTCCCAGACCCTAGTCTGAAGCGAAGTGAAGGACAGGGTGTGGTTTTAACCAGGCTAGTTCAATACAGGATCAAC
>JBBPBX010113307.1:0-10478 GCA_038048925.1 Garcialebias charrua | reverse complement strand
AGGTCATGTGCAACCTGAAACCATCTGGCTCCCCCTTTGATGTGGTCCTCCCTCGGCTACTAAAGGAGGTTTTTCACACTCTAGGTCCCTCCATTCTCTCTATTGTAAATAGCAGTCTATCCTCGGGTGTGGTGCCAAAATCATTAAAACATGCTGCTGTTCAACCCCTCCTGAAAAAACCAAACCTCGACCCGTCAGTATTATCCAACTTCAGGCCTGTCTCCAGACTCCCATTTGTATCTAAACTTCTAGAGAAAATAGTTGAGTCCCAGCTAAAGTGCTTCCTGGAGGATCACGCTATCCCCGAGCTATTCCAATCTGGCTTCAAATCCCTCCACAGCACTGAGACTGCCCTACTGAAGGTTTTTAACGACATCTTCCTATCCACAGACACTGGTGACTCTGTGTTGCTTGTCCTATTGGACCTCACATCCGCTTTCGACACCATCGACCATGAGATCCTCATTGCTAGGTTGGAGCAGTGGGTGGGCATCTCAGGGTCAGCCCTAAACTGGTTCAGATCCTACCTCTCTGACAGGTCTTTTTGTGTGTCCATCAATGATTTTACTTCTGCAGTGGCGGCTCTTAAATGGGGGGTTCCGCAGGGGTCCATCCTGGGTCCTCTCTTGTTCTCCTTATACCTGCTGCCACTCGGTGCTATTTTCCGGAAACACAATATACCCTTCCACTTCTACGCCGATGACTGTCAAATTTACTTCCCCCTAAGACAAAATGGTACAGGCTCTATTCAACCTCTGCTCGACTGCCTGGCTGACATCAGGGACTGGATGGCTTTAAATTTCTTAAGCTTCAACGATAAGAAGTCTGAAGCCATATTGTTCCTTCCCAATGACACAACCTCGAACCACTGCATTGACCTTTCTGCTCTACCCCTGTCCGAAAAACAAAAAGTCACAAATCTGGGAGTGATAATGGATCCTTCCATGAAACTCAACAGTCATGTAAACATGATCGTCAAATCCTGTTTTTTCCAGCTGAGGCGTCTGTCTAAGCTGAAGCCCATATTATCAAAAAACAACCTGGAGACAGTGATTCACGCATTCATTACATCTAGGCTTGATTACTGCAATTCACTTCTGCTTGGCGTCAGTCAAGCCACCATTGCACGATTACAACTGGTTCAGAACGCAGCTGCCCGATTTTTAACCAGCACACGCAAAAGAGAGCACATTACACCAGTCTTGGCCTCCCTTCACTGGCTACCGGTTCATCTTCGAATCCAATTCAAAATTCTCATGTATGTCTACAAATCGCTGAACAGTCTCGCCCCCGCCTATCTCTCGGATCTGATACACCCATATGTCCCTCCACGTGCTTTGAGGTCAGAGGACCGGGTACTCTTAAGAGTTCCAGAAACTCGCCTTAAGCGCAGGGGTGACAGGGCGTTCTCTGTAGCAGGCCCAAGACTCTGGAACGAGTTACCGCTGCTCATCAAACAGGCCCCCTCCCTCTCAGTTTTCAAATCCCGGTTAAAAACTCACTACTACTCCATTGCTTTCAATGCCAGCTGATTTATATTTGATCGTTTTACTTATGATCTGCAATGTTTTTATGTTTTTCGTGTTGTACTTCATTGTCTGTGTTGCCTGTTACGTGTTTGTTTGTTCAGCACTTTGGTGTGGACTTGTTCCTGTTGAAAGTGCTTTATAAATAAAATGGTATGGTATGGTATCTGACTCACTTCCTGTTTTTAAATCTGCTCTGAAGACGCATTTTTTTTCTCTTTGGCTTTTAACACAGCTTGAAATGTTGGTTTTACTGTTTTTATTTGTTTTATAGTTTTTACTGTTTGCTGTTTTGATCTGGTAGTTCGTCCGTCACTTTTACGTTTTTTTTTTTTTTGAGTTTATAGTTTTTTGCTTGTCCATGTTAGTGTACAGCACTTTGGCCAACTGTGTTGGTTTAAAGTGCTTTATAAATAAAGTTGTATTGTATTGTATAATCCAGGTAGAAAATCCAACAAAGTTCAGTCCTCAGTTTACCTTTAGGCTGCTGCCGATGCTCGCTCTGTACCTGCTCCGCCCTCAAGGCGTGGCTCTGAGGGTTTGTTGAGCCTCCACTCGACCCTCTGAGGTGGCACAGCAGCGATGTGCTCCCTCCTCCAGCGCAGGTCCTTCACCCTGCCACTGAGAGGAACCAGAAGAAAACACAGGTCCTCACTCCTCCTGACAGGCACCAGACTGTGGGCGAGATGCTTCTGGTTTATGAACAGGACTCCTCAGATCCTCTCCACAGAGCAGAGCAAGAACTTTTGGTAGGTCTTCTTTTAGTAGCTACAAGACTGGAATGGCCCGCCGGAGGATCTGAAGAGTCAACTATCTGTCCTTTTTAAAACAAAGATTAAAAATCCATCTGGGTTTGCTGTTTTTATTTATTTATATTTTGTTGTAAAATACTTTGAATTAGGGTGGCATGGTGGATCAGTAGAGCTGTTGCTTCTCAGCAAGAAAGTAGCCAGATCAAATCCTGGACAGGGGTCTTTCTGTGTGGAGTTTGCATGTTCTTTCTGTGCTGAGTTAGCCTGGTTAAAACCAGACCCTTGTCCTTCACTTCGCTTCGCACTAGGGTCTGGACTTTCTCCATAGAGAACAGATTCTTGCTGGAGGCGTGGCCTCTGCTGAGGAACAAAACCATTGGATCTTAGAAAAATTTTGAACAGGGAAAAGCATTCTGCTCCCTCCCCCTCAGAGCCATATATGGCTGCTCCCCCGTGGTCTGTTGAACTTGACATCTGCTCCGCCTCCTGCTGCATTTTCTCTCGCTGCCGCTGCATATTCTGTGTTTATATGTTAATAAAACGTTCTAAAAAATAAAATAAAACCATGGAGCGCTGGTCCAGCACACCAGAAGACCAGAAAATCTGCAGGGACTCGGGCAGCAACGTAAAACCCGAGTTTAATTCTCTCGTGACAACCTGCCATTTCCTCATTCATTTGCACTCAGCGGAGGGAGAGGAGGAGGAGGAGGGAGCGATCACTTGACTTTTGGCAAAAAAACAAAAGAAAACTCCAGATAAGGGATTAAGAAGGGGAATTTAATACATTTGTGTCACATATAAAACAGTCCTGCATCGCTTTGCATCGCTTTGAATGAGAACATGCGGATGCTCGCTGGCTGCGCGCTGGGACAGGTGGGGGCATGGGTTAGGGGCCAAAAACTCTGCCTTCTGTTCTCTGATTGGTCCGGAAACTCCGCCTTCTGTTCTCTGATTGGTCCGGTCAAAAATCAGCCAGAGAAATCGTTGTCTATGGGAGAAGTCCCAGACTGAGCAGTGAAGGGAAATGAGAATTGAGCGGAGCTGTGCAGGAAGGCGAGGGCCAGGCTAGTGCTGAGTGGGTTTTCTCCGGTTTCCTCCCACAGACCAAAAACGTGCATGTTAGTCTGATTGGTAACTCTCTTAATTGTCTCTATCCGCCTCTCGCACAGTGATGACTGGACATGGGCACCAGTGACCCCCCCACTACCCCCAAAAAAGGAAGAAGTGGGTAAAGACGATGGATGGATGGATGGATGGATGGACTGATGGACTATCCAGCTCTCTGATCATCCTCTCCAGAGTGAAATTTGACTTTGCGTCATGTCATCACTCCGTATATGGTCACGAAGCTTCCCTTTAATATGGGCCTGCCCTCCCAAAGACTCAGTTTGTCAATAAAGTGCATTTAAAAAATGACATTTGTTTTTTAAAATGGTAAAAAATAAATAAAAAAGTTGATAGTTCAATGTCGTTATCAAGATTTGTAGGTCTTCTGGCACTAACAATCACCGAACAGTAATCTCCTTCACATTCTGCGAACCAAATTAAGGACCATGGGAGACCGGGCATTCTGTGTGGCTGCCCTCCGCCTTTGGAACTCCCTCCCTGACTACCCGAGAGCTCCACAGTCACTGGTTGACTTTAAAAACGGCTTAAAGACCTTTCTTTTTAAACGAGCTTACTCTGCCTCCTCACGATTTTATCTTTGATCTTAGTTGATATTACTATTGATTTTACTTGTATTATCACTTGTTTTATTTTGATTTTGTTACACTTTGTAGGCAGCACTTTGAGATTTTTGTTAATGAAAAGTGTGTTATAAATTAAATTCATTATTATTATATTACTAAAACATGGCTTTTTATAAATTTCGAGAATAAAACTTTGGAATGATTTTGAGCCAACAAAAATGACTCCCAAAAAATAACAGTACATGAAAATATATGTAAAAATTAAAATTCCTTCATTAACTTGATCATTATTACACATTCAAAAGAGATTTTTATTGTCTTGCTCATCTCAACAAACCCACTTTCCCTCAAATTGCTTTATCCATTTCAATTTAATTGATTCCTCGTCCTCGTGCATCTTTAGACAAGCTGCTCCCTGCACAATGAGCTGCAGGGAGCCTAATCCACTTCCAGCTCGGATAGCAGTTAGCTGGAACATCAGCTGATTCTGAATGATTGTGAAGTCATCTATATGATTTTACCATGTCTGACATGTGTCTGTAATTATGCAGTTTAAAACAAAGCTGTTTTATTTGTGTGACTAAGACAAAATGGCCGTAGAAACCCATGAACAGCTGTCACTTCTCACAAATTATACCAACATGAACCTGAAAGTAGGTCTGCTTATGTTTGCCAGGAACTAATGTCACCCACAGCTGCATGCAGCACACTCCAGCTGTTGTCGGGTTATGAAACGAAGCAGCAGTAAGAAACGAAAGGTTGCTTCATTATGGCTACAGCCGTGTTGATCTCTCACCGGACACATTACAGCAGCAACACAGCCCATTTTTGTTTTTTTATTTACGGTAGTCACATTTGGCTGGATTTATACTGTGCCCCTTTTGGTGTAACAATTCAGTTCAATTTAGTGCATTTATATAGCTCCAAGTCACAACAGAAGTCCTCTCAGGACACTGAACGGAAACATCCCATACATAAAAATTCAGTCAGTAACATAATTTATCTAATGTGGAGTAGTGAACCAAGCATCATGTTCTGTAGTGTGGTTAGACCCAGGTGCAGACAGAATGTTAGGTTACTTAAAGAGGAACTTACCACAAAATTAACTTGTTTTATCTGATAAACTTCCTAGAATGTGTGTAAAATGTTGTATAGCACTATGTCTGTGTTAATTTTCATGTTTTTGTGCGTATTTGTTCAAATCGGCAATATTTGGTCTAAAAACGTGTTTACACTAATCCTATAGGTTGAACTGTGGTACTGCAGCCTAATTTACATATTGGTCAACGACTGTTCACTCTGACGTGTCTTTTGTACACTCTGTCGTCACATCCTCTGCTGCGTGAGTATAAAAGTGGTTCAAGCAGAGCCACTCCCATGCAGAGATTGGGAGTTGGATTAGCGATAGCAACATAGCATTAGCATTAGCATTGTGAGTGTTGATCAATATCATTTTCAGGTTAGCAGTATATTTATATATTTATTAGGAAGGGGGTGAAAAGTCCTCCACCTCACTGACGTAACTAGCTGTGTCGCTGTGATCACTCTCCATGTTGCATAAATTATGCTAATGCTAGCTGCATGTCACGGTCTCTCGTCCTGGCCACACCTCCTCGCTCTAACCCCCCACCACCTCCCCCTCCTTTAGGCGGTGTCTCTTGGCACACCCACTTTGCATTTTTTTATATCTTGTCTTGGGGCGGAGCTATCGTTTCACAGTGGGGTAAGTTCCTCTTTAAGGTGTGCTCAGGACTCCGCCCCCACCATGACATCACAGCCAACCGACCACCTCCTACTCATTCTCATTTGGGGGTCCAAATAAACTTTTTTGAATGTGTGTGTGTGTGTGTGTGGGGGGGGGGGGTGTCATGTCCCCTTCACCTGTGACGCCTTTGAGCCTAGCTGTTAGCCCATTTTTAACCCTGTGGCAAGTTTTAGCGATGGAAAGTTCACGTGTCACGACAAACTAGTTCACGTACTAGTTCACGTGGGCAGCACGGTGGCACAACTGGTAGAGCTGCTGCCTCTCAGCGAGAAGGTTGCCGGTTCAAATCCCGGTCCGGGGCCTTTCTGGGTGGAGTTTGCATGTTCTCCCCGTGCATGCGTGGGTTTCCTCCGGGTACTCCGGTTTCCTCCCACAGACCAAAAAACATGCTTGTTAGGCTGATTGGTGACTCTAAATTGACCCTAGGTGTGAGTGTGAGAGTGGATGGTTGTTTGGTGTGAGTGAGACAGGTCCCTCTTGTAAATGAGTCCCCGTGACTCAACGAGGCTAGCCTGTATAAATAAAGGTTGAATGAATGAATGAACGTATCATACAGCGCCCGCCCCCACCAGAGGGTCAGAACCTATAGGTCAAAGTGGCTGTATCCCGCCTGTGCCCCTCGTCATGCGAGGCCTCCATTTCAATCAGGGACCCTCGTCCCATGTGCATAATATGCATGGGTGCTAAACACACACAATTTATTTAAATAACTAAAACCAAATGCTGACATGGCAGCAAAACTTACATTTCTAAGCTCAAAAGACACAGAGGGAGAACAGACCATGACGGGGTGATCCAGGGACGGGGACAATATTGAAATGCAGAATCTGTAAACAGACTATGATGTGATAAACACCTGGGGAAGGACAACAGGTGACAGAGACAGGAGCTGAAGACATGAGGGAGAAACACCGAGGAGGGCAGGACACGTGACACGAGACACAAAACACACACATCCTCTCAGCCAGGAGATGCTTGAGTCTTCACTTTGTCGCAGTCTCACATCCTGAGCAAGCACAGAGGCAACCGTGGAAAGGAAAAACGCCCTCATGACGAAGAAACCTCCAGCTGAACCAGGCTCAGGACAAGCGGCCATCTGCTTCGACCAGCTGGATTTGAGAGGACAGGAAGGAGAAACGGACACAGAATGGATGGTCCAGAATGGAGGCGAGCAGAACTTTCTAAAGGAGGGGGAAAAAAACAATAGAAGATAGAAATAATCACAAATACAAACAATTCATTTGTAACTATTAATTTGATTAAATTAGTTAATTTGTCCTCCAGTAGTTTAAGCCTATAGCAGCATATAGATCAGGAAACCAAGCCAACCCTAACTATAGGATTTATCAAAAAGGAAAGACTTGCACCTAATCTTTAAAGTAGACTGTGTCCACCTCACGGACAGAAACTGGAAGTTGGTTCCAAAAGAGAGGAGCCTGAGAACTGAAAGATCTTCCTCCCATTCTGCTACTGGAAACTCTAGGAACCACAAGTAAACCTGCAGTCAGAGAACAAAGTGCTTTATTAAAAAAAATATAGAACTGTAAGATCTGTAACAAAGGAGCAAGCCTTGTTAAAATGTTGTCTTCTAAAACAATCAGCAGGTTTGTTCCTTCAGGAAACGGATTAATAAATAAACGAATCAACGAGGGGAAAGAGACTGAAGCGCTGAAGAAATGAGCTGTTTCTGTTGAAAAGAGCAGAAAATGGTGCTGCATTATAAATTATTCATTCACCTCAACTATTGTGTCCTGTTTTTAGTCTCCCTAGCATAAAAATACAAAAAAAAATGTTTCCATTTTTTTTATTCCATTTGTTTGTTTTTAGGTGCAACTATATTGTATTTCTTTTAGTGACGGCTTTTCTGTATGGATTTGAACCATTCTGTAAGGTGGTCAACTTTGTTATTTCTGAATGTGCAATAGAAATAAAATAGACATTGACGACTCCAAGCAGTCCATCGTCCATCAATCAGTCAATCTCCTCAAGGAAAAATAACTAAATTCATACATTAAAACAACACCAAGATGGTGTAGTGGCAGGGCTTTCGACTTGGGACCCGAAGGACGTGGGTTCGCGCCCCGGCCACTACACACCTTGGGGTGTCTATGAGTGCACACCTAATTCTCCAGCTCCCCGGGCACTTTCTGGCTGCTCACTGCACCACCTGGTGGTGGTTGGGTTAAATGCAGGGACGAATTTCATCTGTGTATGGGAAACATACACAGATGACAAAGACATTATTATTATTATATAACATTAGCTGTCAAATACAAAATTACATATTCATACAATGTACTAAACGTCCTATCAGATGAGTGTCTTTAATGGCTCCAGCGTGGTACTGTAGACCAGTGTTTGTACATCGTGACAGATCTTTTTACCACATTTAGAACAAACAAGTTTCTACAAAAAGATGACAAGGAGATCCTTGCAGCAGCTTTGAAAAGCAAAAAAAAAAGAAAAGAAAAGATGGACGGAAACTGTTGGTTTTTCCGGGGTAATAACGTTGGTTCTCTGAGTGATGGCAGACATCCTGCTGATGATGGAGTAGTGCACACTCAGTGATGGGTGTCACTTTTGGATGAAGTGCTTTCTCAGATGGCTCTGATAGCTTTCTCTTGAGTGACAGTCTCTCCCACGTGAAGGGGTCAGGTGATACCTGCTCTGTTCTTCCTTTTGACCCATTTGGCTGCCTGGTCAAAGACCCTCGTTGCTTCCTTGATGTGTCTGAATGCATATCTCTCTCCAGGTCCCTCATCATGCTGGTTATTCAACAAGTTATTTGGGAAGCACACAGGCAGAATTTGCCTTTACAGGTACTGTAGTCCCCGACTTACGAACGAGTTCCGTTCCTACGCACCATCCGTTACACAAAATTGCCGTAAGTCAGCACATACAATTTTTTTTATTTATTTAAATAAATAAATAAATGTGCAGTACTGTACAGTTACCAAGCACTTAGCCTATCCTAACACAGTTTTTAAAGATGAAGGAGTGAGTTGAATTGTCTCCCTCCTGCTGGGGAGGAGGGAGACAATTCAACTCACTCCTTCGTCTTTAAAAACTGTGTTAGGATAGGCTACAGGCCCCCCATAGCTCTGCGTTCGGCCGTACGCCATACTACGCGTGCGTTCTGTACGTGCGCGTTCGCCTGCACAGCTCTGCGTTCGTTCTCGCGTTTTCGCTCCAAATTCACAGCGCAGAGCGTTCGCTGATTGGTCATTTGCTGACACTCCTACTGAATTGATTGACAGGTCGGGAGGAGAGAAAAAAAAAGGCGAGCCGGCAGCTTCACACAGCTTCAGCCGCAGCAGTGTTATATCTTATTAAAAAGTTATAAAAAATTAAAAAAAAACAGGGAGCGCTGGTCCTGCAGCCCACAGAACACCAGGAAATTTGCAGAACCTCGCGCAGCCACGTTGTTGGACACGAGTTTAATTCGCTCGTGACAAATTCATTCATTTCCTCATCATTTCAGTCATGGAGTCAGCGGAGGAGGAAGCGATCACTTGACTTTTGGCAAAAAAACTAAAGAAAAGGCCAGATCAGGGATGAAGAAGAGGAATTTAATACATTTGTGTCACATACAAAACAGTCTGGCGCCGGGCAGTTTATTGTGAGACAACGCGTTTGCGTACGCAGTCGTAAAATTTGAGCTTGGCGCGTACATGGTACCGTTGTGCCTCTGCGTACGTACGGCGTACTTACGGTGTAGTGCGGCGTACGGCCAAATGCAGAGCTATGAGGGGGCCTTTAGTGCTTGGTAACTGTACAGTACAGTACATTTATTTATTTATTTAAATAAATTAAAAATATATAATTTTAATGAGATACGTGACGTAAGTCCGAAACATCGTAAGTCGAGGGCGTCGTAAGTCGAGGACTACCTGTATATCCTAACCATCTGAGTTATCTCTGGCTGACGAGTATACCATATTTTTTGCCCTATAAGTCTCGTTTTTTTGTTGTTGCATAATTTGCATGCCCTGCAACTTATACACTGAAACAACATATTTATGGATTTTTTCCCATATTTATAAACCAATTTTTGGCTGAGATATGACTGTTTTCATTAATTTTGACTGAAATTATTAAAGCTGCTATATGTAGTTTTTGAACACGCTGGCACTTAGAAACATTTTGAACAGAGACACGTTTCTGGTCCCTCCTCACTCAGAGCCATATATGACTCAGCTCCACCTGCTTGTTATAAGATGGCGGCCCGATCAAACGCTGCGGCTCCTCTCTCTCCCAACAACATGGTGTTTTTGTCTCTTTTGTCCTGCATGCCGCAATGTGCCGTCACGTCTTCGTCATGTCTACGTGTTCAAGAACGCAAGTATAGCCGTGAGTTCCTGCTTGATGTCGGAAAAACCGCTCATTTGGGAATAAACAGCCAACTCGAGGAGAAGCTACGTGACTGCGGCCTGCTCTGGAAGCCAGCACCGAGCCTCCCTTCATCGCGCCCGCAGTGGAAGCGCCACAAGCGGCGTGACAGGAAGCAGAAGCGGGGTAAGCGCGGAGGTATCGGAGCTAGGCTAGCAGCTAGCCCACACAAGCCGGCTATTCCATCCATGGTTTTGGCTAACGTACGCTCCTTGGACAACAAATTGGATTATATACGCCTGCTACGAACGACACAAAAGACTGTGAGAGACTGTTGTGTGTTTGTATTCACGGAAACGTGGCTTAACAACAACGTTCCGGACCATGCTATTCAGCTCGAGAGGCTAACATGCTA
>JBBPBX010113306.1:0-10478 GCA_038048925.1 Garcialebias charrua | reverse complement strand
GTGCTGGACAAACAGGTCACAAATCGCTTTGACTTCGAATCAGTATCTCCCGCTGAAGTTCTAAATGCTCTAAAAACTCTCGACACACGCAAAGCAGCAGGACCTGACAACATAGAACCACTTTTCCTAAAACTAGCTGCAGATTTCATTGCTGAACCTCTTTCCCATATTTTCAATCTCAGTCTCAACACAAATAAAATACCCAAAATCTGGAAATCAGCTTTTGTTCTCCCTCTGCTAAAAGGGGGTGAACCAACAAATGTCAACAACTACAGACCAATTTCAAAATTATGCATTCTTGCCAAACTGTTCGAAAGACTTGTCTGTGATCAGCTAACTGATTTCCTACAAGCAAACCATATTCTATCACAATTCCAGTCAGGATTCAGAAAACAACACAGCACCGTCACTACAGTTCTCAAAGTATTAAATGACATCATACATGCCCTGGACTGCAAACAATACTGTGTTGCCCTATTTATAGACCTGTCCAAGGCATTTGATACAGTTGATCACAGACTATTGACAAACATCCTGGAACACTCTGGTCTATCAAAACTTGCAGTCTCCTGGTTCACCAACTACCTAACTGACAGAACGCAGTCTGTTCATGTAGCCGGATCCTCCTCTACTTTCTTAGATGTTGTGAAAGGGGTGCCACAGGGTTCTGTCTTGGGTCCCATTCTTTTCTCCCTATACATAAACGATCTTTGCAGTGATCTGTCAAATGCCTCCCACCATTATTACGCAGATGACACCATCATCTATTGCTGTTCTTCCTCCCTCAGCCAAGCTTTCACCTCTCTTCAGGACGCTTTTAATATTATTCAGTCACGGCTGCAAAAACTTAGACTGGTCCTAAATGCCGACAAAAGCAAGTGCATGGTTCTTGCCAACAGAAAGCAGCAACCAGAGAACCCACCTCAAATTGGAACCCAAGAGGGAAAACAAATAGAAATGGTCTCCACCTACAAATATCTAGGTTTCAACATTGACACTGAACTGTCTTTTAAAACCCACATCTCCAAAATGGCCACTAAACTCAAACTGAAGCTAGGTTTCTTCTTCAGAAACAAATCCTGCTTCTCATGCAAAGCCAGGAGAACATTAGTAGCTGCAACATTCATGCCAATACTAGATTATGGTGACGTGCTGTACATGAGTGCTGCATCAAAATACCTACAGTCCTTAGACTCCATTTACCACGGTGCCCTTCGGTTCATTACTGACTCCAGTTATCGCACTCATCACTGTGAGCTTTACGTAAAATCTGGCTGGTCATCTCTCAGCACTCGCAGATACACTCACTGGATATCCTTCATCTACAAGACCCTCCTAAACCTAGTCCCGTCATACCTCACCTCCTTAATACAAACATCACACAGTCATTACTCCCTGCGCTCTAACGATTTAGTCCTCCTGTCAGTTCCTCCTGTCAGAACTGAACTAGGAAAAAGAGCATTCAGCTTCGCCGTCCCCTCAGCCTGGAACAACTTACAGAAAGATCTGAAACTATCAACATTCATCTCTCCTGGATCCTTTATGTCAACCGTAGTAGAAAATGTCATCAAGAGACTTGACCATTGCAGATGTTTCTAACCATTACTTATCCAATATACATGTCATTGTTGATTTTTTTTAACTTTATTTACCCAACCGAGGTCTGTCTGCTTGTTTTGTATATAATGTATATAGAAATCTGTCATATCCTGTTGGTTTTGAACTGTCAACATCTGTTTACTGTGATTGTAGTTTTCTTTATTTTCTTTTGATAAGTGCAAATGCCTATTGCCAATGTGACGTGTGCTGCTGACCACTTGACCAGGTCACCCTTGTAAAAGAGATCTCGATCTCAACGGGCTCTACCTGGTTAAATAAAGGTGATTGATTGATGTACTGTATACATATAGGATAATGTAAACAGGGGCCAGGGCTGTCAGAGTTGCAATGAGTTTATGTTAGGTGGGTGAATGATCTGACCATGTTTGATTTGATTTGATTTGATGTTTATTCATTCATTTTAAAAGAACAATACAAGACAGTTTCATCAGATACAAGATTACAAGTAGGATAAAATGAAGGGAGCAGAAAGAAGATGAAATCTTATTATATCTGCCCCTATTTCACAGTTTGTTCAACCAATGATAACTTTCAAGCAACATCACAGAATGAATAGTTCTACCTATTTTCCTAACTGTAATACACAAACTACATCACAAAATGAATAATTCTACTTAATTTTCCTAACTGAAATACATAAACTACTGTAGATCACAAAAAGAATAATTCTACTTAATATTTCTAACTGTAATACACAAACTACATCACCCATAATTCTAATTAATTTTCTAATTCTAATTTTTTTATTTATTTTTTTATTTTATTTTATTTTTTTATAATTTTATTTAATTTTCCTATTTTTTTTTTTTTTTAATTAATTTTCCTAACTGTAATACACAAACTAGATCATAAAATGAATAATTCTACTTAATTCTACTTAATTTTTCTAATTGAAATACACAAACTAAAAGATGGCACAACATCAAGATGTTCACAAAATGAATAATTCTACTTAATTTTCCTAATTGTAATACACAAATTCATCACAAAAATGAATAATTCTACTTAATTTTTCTAACTGTAATACACAAACTGCTTCATAAAATGAATAACTCTACTTAATTTTTCTAACTGTAATACACAAACGTACCGTACATCATAAGTACAACATAATTGTAATACACAAACACGCAAGATTACATCATATATAGTTTTTGAGCAAGTCCTTTTTGACCTTTTTCTTAAATGTATACATTGATTTTTCATTTTTAACATCACTCTCCAGAGCATTCCACAATCGAATTCCCTGAATTGAGGTAGACCGTCCTTTTAAGCTGGTTCTGAATTGTGGTTTGATGAATATCTCTGTCCCTTTGAGATTGTAATAACTTTGTCTTTTTATAAAATTTCTTTGGATATTTAAAGGTAATGTGTTATTATGAGCCCTATACATAATTGATAAAATACTATATTCTACCAATTCCTGGAATTTCAATAAGTTTAGTTGAATAAACAAGGTGTTTGAAGGGTGAGTGAAATGTTTTCTGGTGATTACTCTTACAGCTCTCTTTTGTAAAATAAAAACAGGCTTTGTAATAGTTTTGCATGCTTTTCCCCAAACCTCAATACAATAGATTAAATGTGGAGCAATGATTGTGTTATACAACATATGTAAAGCTTTATCAATTAAAAAATCCCTGACTTTATACAGTACTGCAATTGCTCTAGCTAGTTTTTTTTTAATAGAATTTACATGATGTTTCCATGTCAGTTTGTCATCAATGATAACACCCAGAAACTTCACTTCACTCACTTTACAGATCACAACATCTTCAATTTCAAATGGATCGTCATCAACAATTCCCTTTTTGTTACTGAAAATCATGTAGTTAGTTTTATCTAAATTCAAAGATAATTTGTTTAATTTAAACCAAGTTTGTATTTTTATAAATTCTGTTTTCATCATATCCAAAATCTGTTTTATGTCATTACCCGAACTGAAAAAAGTGGTGTCATCGGCAAAAAGAACACATTTAAGTAGTGCTGACACATTTACCAAGTCATTCACATACAAAATAAACAACTTTGGTCCAAGCACAGAACCCTGAGGAACTCCACAAGTGATATCACGGAGGTCAGATTTAACATCATTAATTTGCACGAACCATGTGACTGTTGATTGCAGTAATCCACATTATTAGCAGAAATAGGGGGCCCCAAACCAAATTTCTCTTAGGGCCCCATGGAAGCTTAGGCCAGCCCTGCCCTCGGTCCTGCATGTTTTAGATGCACAAAGCTGATTCAAATGATCTGATGATGTTTTAGTGTCATATAGTCGTGCAGAAGTCGATTAATAACCCGTTCATTAAAATCAGCTGTATCAAAGCAGGAAACTGAACATGTATGACAGAAGGCCCTAATGGACCTGGGTCAAGACCTTTCATTGAGAAGTAAAGCTCTGTGGGACACGTGCCAAAATTAAAATAATTTTAATTAATTACCTTAATGTGTTGTCTGCATACATAAAAAACAATTAAAAAAAATACTAAATATTTATTTCACGTAAGGATACTTACAGTCAGCAAAACTAAGAAGCTAATGTTTGCGGCTACTAAAATGGTGGCTAATGCTAATTTTGCTAACACGTGGATTAAATTAGCTTTTCCCCTAATTAAGGCCAAAACTCTATAAATCATAAATGTCTTTGGTTACTATTTTACTAACTGCATGTTGTAAAACCACGTCAATGTTTAACCAGGACTAACAAAACCGGAATGACAACTTTAACCTAAGTTAGCAGTGATAGCATGAGGTTTACTGTGGTCTTTTGTTCCCAGAAGTAAAAGGATCCTACCTGTAGTGAGACGTCGGTTCATCTCACGAAGTAATTTATCATTTTTACATGCTTATAATTGTATCTCTTAAAATTTGACATATTTCGGCCTTTTTTTTCAATGAACTTGGTCCCAGCAGCAACAGGACATTGTTGAAGCGGAGGTGCGTTCCATTTTAGTCAGCCAAGTGATGCTTCGAGTAGAAATGAAGAGCTTTCTCATAGACAATAAAGTACCTGTCTGGGAAAAGATGTACCGTTAAATCTTTTTTGTTTGTTTGTTTATAACAGCCACGTGGTTGAAGTGGGCATACAGCCTCTGAGCTATGCTGGTACTTTTTGAAATTAACTGAGAACTCAGCCCGCCTGAGTGAGAACCACTTTATCTACAAGGCTTCAAATGGTGCGCAGCTAAAATTCAGAGCCGTTCATCTCACTCTTTCAGTATTTTTCTGCCCTCTAGCGGTAAAACCTGAATACTACTCGACGAGAAAGTCCATTTACTTTAATACATTTTATTCGCAAATATTACGTTTTATGGATAGTAAATATTTAATGTAAAAATATTTAATGAGTAGAAAATCCCTGACCATTTTTCGGTTGAGGGTATATAGGTTAAATTCAAATTAATTTTGATTAATTTGATTATTTTTCTACTATGGAAAGTTCTGTTTGTTGAATGGGATCTTTTTCAGGTTTAAGGCCATCACAGGAAAAGAAGCAGATCTAAGAGAGCTCTAGATACTTGGGTGTAAAAAGGTTCACACTTGAGTCAGTGAGATTAAAAGTCACAAGTGACTTCAAGATCTAGTGAATATTTAAACACTGAATACGTGAATATTAGTCCCAATTATAAATTTTTGAGGAATTTGTTTTACTGTAGTATAAAAAAAAAGACAAAAACATTAGCAGCACAGGACATGTAAACATCCAGAAGCTTTAATATTCGTGTACCTAAAAATACAATGACCTGGCTGACCCCATCATAAAATGTAATATTTGTATCATTGATGAGTGTATCATAATCTGCTGGTGTCCTTGTTTAGACAATTATTACTAACAGGCTTTTAAAATGTATGTGAATGATCTGAGACAACTTCTGTGTGACTTGGCACTTTTTAATTAAACTGAATTTAATCAAATTACTACAGAAGGTATTTTAAGAAAATCAGCCCTGATTTTTTTAAATCAGCCCAATATTTTATATACCAGTACTGATTTTTTATGGTTAATTTGCATATACATTCAAAAGCATATACCGGTACAGTAATTAGAATACTGTATGTTTTTCAACCTCTCATTTTTACGCTGTTATAAACAATAACATTAACAGATGAAGTAAAACTATAGACGAATATAAAGCACATTTGTAACAACACATAAATGTTTGTTTTGGTTGGTTGTTTATTTTCAATACATTCATATTGATCTGATGCTAATTCTATAAATAAACGGTCCCTACCACCTAACAGGTTTTTCTTCTGAACTACTCTGGAGGTAGCCGTCGTACAACTCTCTCAGATGGAGGATGAGCTCCTCCGTGTTCTGTCCTGTGAGAGCAGACACAGCAATGACCCTCTGGGTGACGTGGCTCTTCAGAGTCTCCAGCTTCTCCCGGGCCTCAGGCAGGTCCATTTTGTTGGCTACGACGACCTGCGGTCGCTGGGACAGACCAGGCTCATACTGGTCCAGTTCATAGCTCAAATGTTGCAGCTGAGTCCAGGGCTCTGGCTCCGACAGGTCCAGAACGAACAGGAGGAAACCACAGCGCTCTATGTGGCGCAGGAAGGAAATACCCAAGCCTCGGTTTAAATGGGCTCCTCGGATGATGCCTGGGATATCAGCAACTGTGCAAAGCAAATGTACAAACATAAATTGCGTATAAAATAACGTAAGCCTTAAAATGGACTTGTGATCTGCTTAAAGACAACTACCTGCAACCTGCTCGTAGTCCCTGTACTGAACAATCCCAACATGTGGATTGAGTGTCGTGAAAGGATAAGCAGCTACAGCAGGCCTGGCGTTAGAGATGGCTCTCAACAGGGACGACTTCCCCGCGTTGGGAAAACCAACCTGAAGGTGTACAAACACACACCAGGCTCAAGCAGTACTGTTTCCAAATGTGTGTTCAGAACAGAGACTTCCTCCTACCAGTCCAGCATGAGCCATAGTGCGTAGTTCTAAATGAAGGACCCGCTCCTGGCCTTCTGTACCGGGGGTCGCTGTCGTTGGGGCACGGCTCTCATTTGACAGAAAGAATCGATTCCCCTTTCCCCCGGACCCCCCAACTACTGCCACATACTCCTGACCGTGATCAGAAAGGTCCGCTACGGGGTTCCCCTGCTCCTTCACCACCGTTCCTATCGGCACCTGAACAGATGGACGTCACAGGAGAGGTCAGAACAGCCCGATTCAAGATGGTCGCCACAGGCAACTCACTTTGAAAAACACAGAAATGGCTGTAATTTGGTTACTTTCACTAATGCTGTGCTAACATTTGGTGTTTGTTGTTGAGTCAATAACAACATAACTGAAGTGCTACTCATTGCACAAGATGCTTAAACCCTTGTTAAATGTTGAGTCAAATTTGTCTGTTAGCAAAATATTTCATGAACTACCAGACAGACTTTTATGAAACTTTCAGAATCAAATCACTGGATGTAAATTTACATTGAAGTACATTATGGAATGAATGCAATTGAAGATGGCCGCTGCAGCTAATCGGCCTTATCAAACACAAAAATGGCTTTAACTCAGTCACTTTTACAGAAACTGACCCACATGCTGACGAGGAAGTAGCTGCACATGCTCGGAGTGTGAAGTCGCATACTGCACGAGATTGTACATAACATTATTTTCTATTTTACTACTACTACATTCATCACCTTTATTAAAGACACAAGTAGTTCCAAAAAATATATATATACTGTATATATATACTGTATATATATATATATTTTTTTAATACGTATAAACAATATAAAAATCACAAATATGAGTCACAGATTTACAAAAAGGCTAAAACGCCAGTGGCTCCTCATTCTGGACTTAAACCTGACTGAGCTTTGTGCAATATCCAAATACAGGTACCGGTAGTCCTCGACTTACGACGGTCTCGAGTTACGACGTTTCGTGGTTACGACACGCATCTCCATTAAAAAATTAAAAACTTTAAAAATTAAAAAAATGTTCATTTTGAAAAATTTATTTTGAAAAGTGTAAGAAACATGAGGGAGACCATATATTGTGTCTTTAAACACATATAGTGCCACCCAGATGTAACTAAAGGATTTTAACAGGGGTCAGTATTAAGCTGACCTCTTTATCCTTAATTAATTTACTTATTCAGATTGAATAGTAATTTCACGGATTCTTTTCTTTTTCAGTTTACCCAATATTTCTGTGATCTTTATGATGGATAAATAAACAGAGCTATAGAGTGACAATGGACACGTTAACTTAGTTGGTATGCCAGGCGACACTACCATTTATTTAAAATAAATCACTAAATTAACACCATTACACTTGATTGATATGATTTCACTTTCTTTCAATTTAATACGTCAGCACACTTAAATTCAACACAACAGACTTCAATACTGGATGTTAACATATTTAGTCTGTGGGCTCTTTAGCTTAAAATAGTTTCCAGCTTAGAATTTGAGGGAAAGGAGAGAATAGGAGGACAGATGGAGAGATGGGTTAAAGGAAATTGTCTTGAGCATGTTACCAAAGTGACACTTCTCATCAGATTTCTGCTAAAATCCAGGTACGTTTTGTAAACAGCTCTTTACCTTTCGACGACGAGTCTGATAAAGAGATGACACCAGCCTGTAAGATGCACAGTCCTTCAGGCCCAGTTCGTCTGAACTGGTCATTCGTTTACGTTTCCAACGTCTCCTGGGTTTCGCTTGGTCATCAGAAAATATGTCAGCTGCTGGCCTCTGACTTCAAGATAAGCTTATTCCAGGAAGGAATAAACAAAGTTTTGAGCTTACGCTCGTTCGAAGTGGATTCATAACAGCATGTTATACAATCCTTAGCTGCATGACTGTCCTTGGCGGGTGACAGGCATTCATTCAGCTCTTTGGGACGTCTTCATGTCTTTGAAGCTCCCAGAAACTCCGGAACCTTCTCGTTCCTTCCAAACTCTGAAGCGTTCAGCAACAGCTTAGAACTTAGTACCGGCTCTGAGAGGAGAGCGACTTGTTTTTTCCCCATTGGTCCAACAGGACCGGTCGGGGAGTTCACTTATTGTTATCAGAGTACAAGGCCACAACTAGCAGCAGAGAGAAATGTTTAGGAAAAGACAGACTCATAGACTCCAAGAGGAAAAACACTTGGATTAGCGTCTTAACACTTCTAAAACAAATCTGAAAAGCACAGTTTGACATATTAGCTGAACTTTGACACCTTTTCACTTGCAGAAATGACACATTGATGTTTCACATTTAAAGAATAACAGCATATAACATATATCATGAAAATGACAAAAGTTATTCTTTTGATTACATTAGAATAAAATCAAAGATAGAAATAGTCTCTTTTGATGACTATATTCTCAGATTACAACTAATGGAATGATTTTGTGGTAAATGTCTTGCTTTACTGAGAGGTCAGTAAAGGTCATCACTGGACAGTTCAAAAACCTTAGTTTGACCCTGGGTAGGTCCACTACATCTCCCCCCTTTTGGAAGCCATCGCCAGTCCTTGGGGATGGGGTCCAACACGAAAGGAAACCTTGAACTGTCTTTGATCTTGAAGCAATCCAGTAAGTGGAAAAGAAAAATCAAAAATTATAATCCCATAAAGTTTTTGGAAATTCCATACTGTTCGGAGGTAATCCCATTGCGAAAAGCTTTTAATCCTTTGGAAAACAAAGTCTGTTAACTCTTGGAAAACAAAGTCTGTGATCCCTTGGAAAGCAAAGTCTTATAATCCACAGCGGTAATTCCACAACGATTAGTTTTGTTGATTGATCAGCAACAATTGTTTTCATAATCAGCATGTAGAGGGAATCCCTCGATTGA
The DNA here is from genome assembly GCA_038048925.1 of Garcialebias charrua. Lineage (NCBI taxonomy): Eukaryota > Metazoa > Chordata > Actinopteri > Cyprinodontiformes > Rivulidae > Garcialebias > Garcialebias charrua. The sequence continues at coordinate 1,055 of JBBPBX010113306.1, read as the reverse complement.
CGCAGAGGAGGCGACCCTTGGACAAAGGTTGTTGGCTGGTTGGTTTCCAGTCAGTGCCACTCTGGTTCTATGTGTCATGCAATTATGTGGTTTTTTAGGTGGGCTTATGATTGGGATTTTACATTAGGCCCTACCTATATGCACCTGGTATGTAAGCTATCATGGTTTAGATCAGCTACAATTACCAATTAAGGGGTGGATCAATTCTGTAAAATTAGATATAGGGATTTGTACCTATAAAATTTTGGAGGGCTTCTGTAACGAAGGCCTCTAATTCCAAACTATTCCTCCATTCATTACTTAGTTTAGGTTAAACTAAAATAAAAATGAAATATAGTTTGATCTAAATGTCTGTTGTCTTTTAGACGCACGACGTAGGATTTGGTATTCCTAATAAATTTTGAAGTCTATGGCGAGACTCATCAAAATGAATAGATAATCTAGAATAGAAACGATCGAATCGGTTCAATTTAGAAATTGTGAGACCAGTGTAGTTTATGGTACCTTGAGTAGCTTTAAACTACATTGACTCTTCGACGATTGAGATTTAACAAAACGAACTGCATGTTGGCATAGTTAAATCCATATCATTCATTAACCAATGTTAATACAAAACCTTTTTGGCTGGGAGTGTTCAGAACCAAACAATATCTCAACTAATGACAACAGTAATGACTAAACAACAAGGAAACAACGTTTCACTGCTTCGACACACTCTTGTCGTCAGATTCCAAAGTGCAACACACAAGAAAACAGGTCTCAACTTTATGACCGAGGTCAAATTAAATCTCGTGGATTTAAACGGTTGTTAAGGTTAGTTTTTTGTTGTGGGTTTTAGGCTTAGCGTTTCTAAGTTCAAATTGGACAATGCGACTTATAGGGTGGGAAATATCGGTAGTTTAAACCTGATTAGTTTATTTACTAACTTGTGTTTGGACGACCTTATTATCCCATGAAGTCGGTGAGTTTGTGAGATCTTTGTCTTTTGTGGAGTCATTGAACGCCTTGTAAGGTTTGATCTGATTTCGATGTACCCATTTAGCAATTGGCTCTTT
>JBBPBX010113303.1:0-10479 GCA_038048925.1 Garcialebias charrua | reverse complement strand
TATGCATATATATATATGTGTGTGTATACTGTATATTATATATATATATTATATATATATATATATATATATATATATATATATATATATATATATATATATATATATATATAGTTATATTTATATATACTGTAGTATGTATTTATATAGTTATATATATGCTTATCTGAATATATATGTATTATTACAGTATCTGAATATGTATACATAATGTGTGTGTGAATAAATTGCATCTTTGGTTGTATCTTTCTAAACATATATTAAAGTACAGTATTGTATTCCACCAAAATTATTTAAATATGCTAAACTATACGTTCCTATACATGCAGTTTTAATAGCTGTATGCCTAAAATTTAAACATGTGACAATAGCATTATTATTCAGCGTGTTATGATTGATTAAATGCGCTGATACTTTATTGTGCCAGCCAAATACATTAGGCTGAGTGGAGCGGTGGACGCCTTCAAGATGGCCGCCCTAAATCCTGCCCCGGAGCAAGCTATGCGGTATCTAGTGTATATATGATATCTATGGTCACATGTGCTCCAAAGCTCACGTCAGTTTCTATCGCGAGATCTGGCAACACGGAGGTGACGTCACCAGCTCGGCTTTTCCTTCGTGTTGAGAAGCTACGTCTGGATGCTCTGTGATTTATTTCAATTACTAATGAAAAAAGACTTCTCGTGAGTCAAATACTTTATTCTGTGATTTAGTTCCAAGCTGCTGCTGCCAGAGGCTTGTAACACTGCAGCTTCTTGTCTGTGGAGAGGAAGTTAGTTCACTCTGTTAGCATCTGTAGCTGTTAGCATGTGTAGCTGTTAGCGTCTGTAGCTGTTAACATCTGTAGCTGTTAACATCTGTAGCTGTTAACGTCTGTAGCCTTTAACATCTGTAGTTGTTAACATCTGTAGCTGTTAACATCTGTAGCTGTTAACGTCTGTAGCTGTTAACATCTGTAGCTGTTAACATCTGTAGCTGTTAACATCTGTAGCTGTTGATATCTGTAGCTGTTAACGTCTAACATCTGTAGCTGTTAAATCTGTAGCTGTTAACGTCTGTAGCTGTTAACATCTGTAGCTGTTAACATCTGTAGCTGTTAACATCTGTAGCTGTTAACATTTGTAGCTGTTAGCATTTGTAGCTAGCTGTTAACGTCTGTAGCTGTTAACGTCTGTAGCTGTTAACATCTGTAGCTGTTAACATCTGTAGCTGTTAACGTCTGTAGCTGTTAACGTCTGTAGCTGTTAACATCTGTAGCTGTTAACATCTGTAGCTGTTAACGTCTGTAGCTGTTAACATCTGTAGCTGTTAACATCTGTAGCTGTTAACATCTGTAGCTGTTAACGTCTGTAGCTGTTAACGTCTGTAGCTGTTAACATCTGTAGCTGTTAACATCTGTAGCTGTTAGCGTCTGTAGCTGTTAACATCTGTAGCTGTTAACGTCTGTAGCTGTTAACGTCTGTAGCTGTTAACATCTGTAGCTGTTAGCATCTGTAGCTGTTAACGTCTGTAGCTGTTAACGTCTGTAGCTGTTAACGTCTGTAGCTGTTAACATCTGTAGCTGTTAGCATCTGTAGCTGTTAACGTCTGTAGCTGTTATCGTCTGTAGCTGTTATCGTCCGTAGCTGTTAACATCTGTAGCTGTTAACATCTGTAGCTGTTAGCGTCTGTAGCTGTTAACATCTGTAGCTGTTAACATCTGTAGCTGTTAACATCTGTAGCTGTTAGCGTCTGTAGCTGTTAACATCTGTAGCTGTTAACGTCTGTAGCTGTTAACGTCTGTAGCTGTTAACATCTGTAGCTGTTAGCATCTGTAGCTGTTAACGTCTGTAGCTGTTAACGTCTGTAGCTGTTATCGTCTGTAGCTGTTAACATCTGTAGCTGTTAACATCTGTAGCTGTTAACGTCTGTAGCTGTTAACGTCTGTAGCTGTTAACATCTGTAGCTGTTAACATCTGTAGCTGTTAGCATTTGTAGCTGTTAACATCTGTAGCTGTTAACATCTGTAGCTGTTAGCATCTGTAGCTGTTAACGTCTGTAGCTGTTAACATCTGTAGCTGTTAGCATTTGTAGCTAGCTGTTAACATCTGTAGCTGTTAGCATTTGTAGATAGCTTTAACATCTGTAGCTGTTAGCGTCTGTAGCTGTTAGCGTCTGTAGCTGTTAACATCTGTAGCTGTTAACATCTGTAGCTGTTAACATCTGTAGCTGTTAACATCTGTAGCTGTTAGCATCTGTAGCTGTTAACATCTGTAGCTGTTAGCATTTGTAGCTAGCTGTTAACATCTGTAGCTGTTAGCATTTGTAGATAGCTTTAACATCTGTAGCTGTTAGCGTCTGTAGCTGTTAACATCTGTAGCTGTTAACGTCTGTAGCTGTTAACGTCTGTAGCTGTTAACGTCTGTAGCTGTTAACGTCTGTAGCTGTTAACGTCTGTAGCTGTTAACGTCTGTAGCTGTTAACGTCTGTAGCTGTTAACGTCTGTAGCTGTTAACGTCTGTAGCTGTTAACGTCTGTAGCTGTTAACGTCTGTAGCTGTTAGCGTCTGTAGCTGTTAGCATCTGTAGCTGTTAACGTCTGTAGCTGTTAACTTCTGTAGCTGTTAACATCTGTAGCTGTTAACATCTGTTGCTGTTAGCATTTGTAGCTGTTAACATCTGTAGCTGTTAACATCTGTAGCTGTTAACGTCTGTAGCTGTTAACTTCTGTAGCTGTTAACATCTGTAACAGTTAACATCTGTTGCTGTTAGCATTTGTAGCTGTTAACATCTGTAGCTGTTAACATCTGTAGCTGTTAATGGGTTTAGCTGTTAGCATGTGTAGCTGTTGGCATCTTTAGTTGTTAACATCTGTAGCTGTTAGCATCTATTGCTGTTAGCGTCTGTAGTTGTTAGCATCTGTAGATGTTAGCATCTGTAGCTGTTAGCATCTGCAGCTGTTAGCATGTGTAGCTGTTAGCATGTGTAGCTGTTAACATTTGTAGCTGTTAGCATGTGTTGCTGTTAGCATCTGTAGCTGTTAGCCTGTGTAGCTGTTAGCATTTGTAGCTGTTAACATCTGTAGCTGTTAGCATGTGTAGCTGTTAGCATCTGTTGCTGTTAGCATCTGTTACTGCTAGCATCTGTAGTTGTTAGCATCTGTAGTTGTTAGCATCTGTAGATGTTAGCATCTGTAGCTGTTAGCATCTGCAGCTGTTAGCATCTGCAGCTGTTAGCATGTGTAGCTGTTAACATTTGTAGCTGTTAGCATGTGTTGCTGTTAGCATCTGTAGCTGTTAGCATGTGTAGCTGTTAGCATGTGTAGCTGTTAACATCTGTAGCTGTTAGCATGTGTAGCTGTTAGCATCTGTAGCTGTTAGCATGTGTAGCTGTTAGCATGTGTAGCTGTTAGCATCTACGTCTCGTTGTCGCGTGCTTGGATAATCTAGTCTCGTGACTGTGTGTGTGTTTTTCTGTGTAGGAGCAGGAGCTTCACGTCAGACCTCCACCAACCACATGTTTGTTCTCTAACAGGTATGGTTGTCATTTCTAGTAAAATTGTTCAATATTATACTTCGGTCCAGCAGCCTCCACTTCTAAAAGTCAGCGCTCACGCGGTTTGGTTGTGCACGCGCTAACACCATGAATTAGGTAGTCACTCTTGCGAGGTTCTTTCAAAATAAAAGCTGATGTGTGTCTCCTGTTGGTACAAACTCTGTACATAAAACACATGTTAGCACTGGAAGCTGTAATGGGACCAACATTCCTGCTCAGCTGTTTCCACTAAAAGTTTGAATGTCGCCCCCATATCCAAAGAGTAGAGCACTTTTTGTGTTGCTAAGTTAAAGAGGAACTAAACCCAAAATTAACTTTTTTTAGCTGATAAACTCCCTAGAATGTGTTTAAAATGTTATCTAGCACTATGGCTGTGTTTATTTTCACATAATTGTGCATATCTGTGTAAATCGGCAATATTTGGTCTAAAAACGTGTTTACGGTAGTTCTATGGGTTGAACTGGTGAATTACACCTTAAAGCTGCAGTATGTAGCTTTTTTTATGAACATATTTCTTCACTCTGTCACTACCTCCTGACAGACTGATGTTAGCCAGGTAATCTCTGAAAAAAAATTTAAAAAAATATTGTCCCCTTGCTTCTCCAGGTGGTAAATAAGCATTTCTAAAAAGAAAAGGTGACCCGCCATTTTCCAGCCAATAAAAACAGAGTTTGTAACCAGCCAATAAAAACAGAGCTTGAATTTGAATCAGCCAATAAAAACAGAGCTTGAATTTGAAATTCAACAGACCACAAGGGGGCAGAGCCACATATGGCTCTGAGGGGGAGGGATCAGAATGCTTTGCTGTTGAAAATATTTCTAACTGCTGCAGTTCTACAGAAACTGCATACTGAACCTTTAATTTTCTTATTTGTCCAAACGCTCATGTGTGACATGTCTGCTCATGTGGGACCTCACAAAGGTGGTTCAAGCAGAGCCAATCCCCTGCAGAGATGAGAAGGTCCTGCAGCAGTTCATACCTTAGTGCTACATTTCACTCCTGAAAAGCGGTTTCTTTTTCCTTTCTTTTTTTTAAGCCTTTGGTTTTGGATGGAATGGGTGGAATAGATAAATACATCTACCGTATTTTCCTGTGTATAGGTCGCACGTTTTTATGGGTTTTTTCAAGGCCTGCGACCTATACACCAGTGCGACCTATAAATGGCTTGTTATCACTTTCGGCGAAACAAATTTTAAAATCCAGCTCATTTCACAATTACGTTCATTTATTAAGGAAAAGTTCAGCTCAGACACATGTTTGCTAGCCTGGCCCTCGCCATTCCTGCACAGCTCCACTCAATTCTCATTTCCCTTCACTGCACAGTCTGGGACTTCACCCACCCACAAGGATTTCTCCGGTAGATTTTTGTTCGGACCAATCAGAGAACAGAAGGGGTGGAGTTTTGGACCCTAACCCACGCCCCCACCAGTCCCAGCGCGCAGCGTCCTATAAAAGGGCTCTGCCAGCGCTCAGTCAGCGAGCAGCGGCATGTTCTCATTCAAAGCGATGCAAAGCGATGCAGGATTGTTTTATATGTGACACAAATTTATTAATTTCCCCTTCTTAATCCCTTATCTGGAGTTTTCTTTTGTTTGTTTTTTCCCAAAAGTTAAGTAATCGCTCCCTCGTCCTCCTTCTCCTCCACCCTCCTGCTGAGTAAAATGAACACGGAAATGCCTCAGGTTGTCACGAGAATTAAACTCGGGTTTTAGTTGCTGACCGAGTCCCATCAGATTTTCTGGTGTTTTGGTGAGCTGGACCAGCGATCCATGGTTTGATTATTGTATTAAAACGTTTTATAACATATAAACACAGAATTTGCGCAGCGAGAGAAACGCTGCAAGAGGCGGAGCAGCTCAAGTTCACCAGCACGGCATCATTCAAAGCGATGCAAAGCGATGCAGAACGGTTTTATATGTGACACAAATTTATTAATTTCCCCTGCTTAATCCCTTATCTGGAGTTTTCTTTTGTTTTTTTTCTCCCAAAAGTCAAGTAATCGCTCCCTCGTCCTCCTTCTCCTCCACCCTCCTGCTGAGTAAAATGAACACGGAAATGCCTCAGGTTGTCACGAGAATTAAACTCGGGTTTTAGTTGCTGACCGAGTCCCTGCAGATTTTCTGGTCTTTTGGTGAGCTGGACCAGCGATCCATGGTTTGATTTTATTGTATTAAAACGTTTTATAACATATAAACACAGAATTTGCGCAGCGAGAGAAACGCTGCAAGAGGCGGAGCAGCTGTCAGTCAAGTTCACCAGAGCACGGGGGGTGGCTCTGAGGGGAGGGAGCAGAATGCTTTCCCTGTTCAAAATATCCAATGGTTTTGTTCCTAAGCAGAGGCCAACGCCTCCAGCAAGAAACGTTTTTCAATGGGAAAAGTCCAGACCCTAGTACGAAGGGAAGTGAAGGACAAGGGTCTGGTTTAAACCAGGCTACATGTTTGCTATAATTTTTATCAAACAAATAATTGTTTTTAAGTGTTAATCTTCTTAAAAGCCTTGCTGTGCACTCCTGTGGCAGACATTTGCAGCAGAGCTAAACGTAGGTGCGACCTATCTAGGGGTTTTTCCAGTCTATTGGTGATAATTGGACAATGCGACCTATACACCGGTGCGACCTATACACCAGAAAATACGGTACATGTTTATTCTTTGTTGTTGCTTGGTGTATGTTGTTGGCTAGAGGTTTAATTTGTTTTAGGTTTTTGCTGGTGGAGGCGTGAACAAAAGCACAATTCTACCTCCACCCCTCCTTGTCTCTTGACACGCCCATTTTCAGGGAGATTTTGAAACTGCTTCGGGGGAGGAGTTACCGATCCACAGGGTGTGGAGTTCCTCTTTAAATAAATAAAAAACTTCAATGTGTTTTTCATGTTTTGACTCTAGATGATTGAAGTCATTCTTGCTGGTCTATGTTCAGAAATGATTTTTAATGTCCTCCTGTGAATATGGATTCATAATATTTAACTTTTGTCTCTGTTTTGTGATTATTTGTATGTTCATTATGTGAGAATGTTAGATTGTTTTTCCTGAAGTTTCCATTAATATTAAAACAAAACTCTTAGTTTCCAGTGACCAGTCTCACTTCAGGCTGACTGTAGAACATCTCCAGATGTTGTTCACCAAATGTCACCAAGATCTCAAGTGGAATTTCAAAATAAAGGTCCTCCAAAGTTGGACATTTTCCATGTAATTTTCCCTAAGTTGCTGTGTTTGTTGCTCGTTCTTCAGGATGTTGTAGAAACAGTGAGGGTAAGTACGACTTTACCACAAATCACATCATTACTGTGCAGAAAGTTTGTCTCATTGAAATGCAACATAGTTCAAGTAAAAACAGGAATGTTTAATTAAAAATAATTTACATGTTTAATATTTTTAAGTGACAATAACCATTTGGAAAAAAATAACAGTTAAAATTGTACATTAATTTCAGAAATGGCATTTTTAGCATTTTAACATCAAGTGTTTCTTTTTACTGGTAAATTTTGAGAATTACAAGAGCTTTGTGTTATTTGTCCATGTCGACCAAAATCACTGGAGGTTTCTGGTTAGTGTGCATAAAAATTATACTTATTGTTCACTCAGAACATTTTAATTTAAAGTTTCATATTTTGATTTGTGCAGAAACTGTGAACCACACAGTCTTTGTGGTGGATCAAGTTCAGCAGAAGACAATTCAAAACCTGCTGCAAAATAGAATAGAAGAGACCTTTATTATCATTGCACATGAATAAAGTGAAATCTGGGTTTGCTTCCCAGAACAAAAGTAAAAACAGTAAAATATAAAACAATATAAAAATATAAACTGTATTAAAGTTAATACTGTAACAGGTTTGAAACACTCTAAATCAAAGTCAAAGTCAACTTTATTGTCAGAACTGCAATATGTACAGGACATACACAGGATTGAAATTGCGTTTCTCTCAGTCAAATGTTCAACACAAGCAGATTGATATTACACCAGTTGTCCCTTTTTCAGTTTTTATTACAGATTTTGTTAAGTTCAGTAATGGTGGACAGATAAAAACTATATTTAAATCTGTTTGTTCTTGTCTTGATTGATCTGTACCTTTTCCCTGATGGTAACAGTTCTCATATAATAAATAATAATATAAATAAATTATCCACAAATAATTTTGTAACAACAGCAAGTATGACATCATTAACAGCTTTTATTTTGAAAACTCGCAAAGGTTACCGTAATTCATAGTGTTTGTGTGCACAACAAAACCATCATTTTGGAAGTGGAGACTGGCTTGACGGCATTTTTTACTGCCTGACGTTCTCAGAGTTGGGGCAGGAGCTACATGTCAGACCACCACCAACCACATGTTTTTTTTCTGTTACAGATGAAGTTCATGTTAATAAATGTTGTAAAGCTGAGAAGAGTTCCTGGGTGAGCGATTCATCAGTTCACTGGTATCAAACCAAACATCAGGGTTACACAGGTATGTATTTATTTACTGCAGTCTAAAGTGAAGTGTGGAGCTAAGCTGTGTTAGGAACTGTTTGGATCCTGCAGTCAAGCTGTCCACGTGTAGGGATCAGGGGTAGATCAGATTTACTGATCTGTACTGTTCACCAGATGTAAAATGAGCAGGTTTTAAACAGACACAAATTATCATCAATAATTCACGGGTTCTCTCTTTTTCAGATTAAACAATACATTTGTGACCAGATGAGTGATGTAAAAGGCATAAAATGTTAATTTATGGTGATTCAGCAGAACTGAATCATTAACAGCATCATAAAATTACATCATGACATGTACATTGATTGATCGATCTATTTCCTATAAATTACTCGTCAGCAGATTCAATTTTGGAACAACAGAACAAGTAATGAGATGACATATTACTTCTTATCTGTAGGCAAATATTCCTCAAAGTTTAGTTACTGGCTTAGAGATAAGGAGAAGTTTAAGAGTAGGAGGAAAGATGGAGGAAGAATTAGAGGGAAGTTTATCTTGAGATGAGTTCCAACCAGAATGACACTCTCCGTCAGACTTCTGCTAAACTCCAGGTACGTTTGTAAACAGCAGACTCATTACCTTTTAAGATGATAAGTCTGGTAAAGAGCGGGCACCGGCCTTTCAGACACACAGAGTCCTTGCACGTCCAGTGCGTCCAAACCGGTTCTTGTTTACTTTCAACGTCTCCTGTTCTTCGCTTGGATCGTCAGAAGTAGCGGCACTTCCTGGTTGGTTTCAGAATAAAATATTCCTTGAGAGGAAAATTATTTCAAAGTTAGAGCTCTGGGCTCGAGCGAGTTTACAGCAGCTCACTGTTAACTCTGGCTGGTGAACTAGACCTTTGACTCCTGGTCTTGTTCACAGCCTAAAGGAAAGTTGCATTTCAAAGTCAAAGTCAACTTTATTATCAGAATTGCAATATGTACAGGACATACACAGGATTGAAATTGCATTTCTCTCTCAGTCCCTCGGTGCAACAGTAACCATTTAAACACTAAACAATTAATAAACAAGCATAAAATGAAATAATAAAAGTTTAGTACTGTCCTGAGTTTTTTTGCATAGTAGTTTTTCATAGTAGTAAAAAAGTATAAAAAGTTTCACCAACACCAAAACACCAACATTTAATAAACATAATCATAAAATGAAATAGAGTGTAATACTGTCCTGAGTTTTTTCATAGTAGTTTTCCATAGTAGTATAAAAGTATAAAAAGTTTCACCAACACCAAAAATGAAATAGAGTGTAATACTGTCCCGAAGTATAAAGTATAAAAAGTATATCTATAAAATAAATGAAGGTTCTGGCATTTGACATTTGTAAAGAGTGACAAAGCAGCATATGGGGTTAATGTACACAGTATATGTATGAGGTAGTTGATATTGGTATAGAAACAAAGTGGCATTATCCAATAAGGCTAGTAAAAAGAATATATACTGTATATCAGCAGTAGTGTAGATATAAAAAGTCAAATGTAAACAGTAGTAATAAATGTCAACAGTAAATGTAAACAGTAGTATGACTATAGGCAGTAGGCATGTAACGAGATCTCGTTGTACGAGATCTCGCGATATTAAACTCCCGCGATATCTCTCGTTGAGAGGTAACGTTGTCTCGCGAGATGCTAATGCTAGCGCTAGCAGAGCCCCTAGCAAGTCAGCGTCACGGACAGCATGGCTTCGCCGGATGAAGTTGCTATAGAAGACGCCCCAACTACTGATGGAGGGTCCCGGTGCCGCAGACGAGACGCCTCTACATTGATGGAGGGTCCCGACGCTGCCCCGAATGTAAAGACACGCGTGTAAACACCGGTGTGACCGGTGTTGCCAGATAGAGTCCCACCCACCCAAAGCACTCTTTACCCGCAAAAGGCAGAAGGAAAATCGCGGTGAACCGCCCAATCTGGCAACACTGGTGAGTGACGGCTGCAGATTCAGCGCTGATGCGGATATTTATGTTCAATTTTTGGAAAGTCCTGCGTGAATATCTATTTTTTTTAACAAAGTTGAACGTTCTAAGGTCTAAGGAGATTCAATCAGTAAAATGAAGACATCAGTTGGGTTTGTAATACATGTTAAAACAGAATAAAAGCCTTTTTGCGGCATAAAACCGATCTTTGAAGTTTTCTTGAACTAATGTTAAAATCTCGTCTCGTTCTCGCGAGATCTGTGATTTTCTCGTCTCGTCTCGTGAGTTTTGTGTATCGTTACACCCCTAATAGGCAGTAATGTAATACAAACATTAGTGCAAATATGAGAAGTAGTGCAAACTGAATGAGCACATGACCGTGAGTTGAGTGAATGACCCGTATTGATGACACAGAGTCCAGTGTTAAAAAAACTTTGTGTTGTGTGGTAATGCGTGAAAGTTTTTTTTGTGATTAAGGCAGTACAAGTGGGAGGGAGGGCAGAGCTGGCAGGGCAGAGCAGGCAGAGTGTTTAGCATCCTGACTGCCTGATGAACAGAGCTGTCTC